>VZTL01055871.1:0-14219 GCA_013400535.1 Scopus umbretta | reverse complement strand
TCATACTTTAAAATTTAAGTTTCAGCAGCCTCTAATTTCTCTTGATCAATGTAAGACTGAATAGTAAACAATAGCATAGTAAATGATAGCAATATTACAGATTGTTTCTGCCGTTGAGACATGGCATTTGTGTTATTTCTTATAAATCTGTATGCTTCAAGAGGTAAGGCCACTTACTAGTCAATACTGGTCTCAAAACATGTGCACCATTCAGTGGTGACAAGGCCACGGGCAACTTCCATTCCAAGTGAAAGTTTTCTCCACCAAGGTTTTACAGAAGAATTCTCTGAAATCTCTCTATTCAAATCTTTACTGCTTGATCAAGCCAAGTTGCTGTATTTTTCAGGCATACAAATACAAAGCCAGCAATTAACTGTCTGATTTTACTTTCAGTCCTTTGAATATTCTGCACAACACTTGGCACAGCTGAGTCACAAAGGCCAAAATCAAATTAAAATGCAAATGATGTTTATTATTATTATGTCAAGAAAAAAATAGCATTACGTAGTCAAACTCAAAGTAATTAATTTTTATGGTCTATGCACTTAATATACATAATCCAAATGTATCTGAGATAAGAATAGTATTTGAAGTACGACTCAGAAAAATAATCTGAACTCCAAATAGCTTCTCTATGTATTTGTGTATTTCATACTTAGCTAAGTGTGAAGCGTAATAATGATACAAAAATATGTTGACAAATATTTTCATTTACTTACCTGTTTTCCTTTTTATCATACTTGAAGAAATAAAATCACAAATCAGAGACTGTCAGCTTTTTTTTTGTTTTAGTTACTTAGTAAATGCCACATTTAGCTTAAATACTAATCAGTCTTGACCTTCTCTCTTAGTGACAAGCATATTTTTGTCCATACTTTATATCATCTCCATATGAAAATGCTGGAATATTCTACTCTCAAAAATTATAATCTATATACTGATGAAATACACTTTTGCCTTTATTGTCTGATACAAGAAGGAATATCTCAATACAGTTTATGTCCTCTTGTTTTGTGCTGACTGCCTCCATGCTTTCTATTGTGAATGTGAACAAAAATAAGCTAACTATACAGCTCTTGACAAATAGCAAGCTAAATACTAAACATTGCTGAAAAATATGAAGACACAATCTTCTCAATAGGACAAAAAGATCTGTAGACAACCAGCTACCAGGTGCAAAAATCTTCAGATTAGAACATATGCTCTCTTTTTTTCCCTTTCCTCCCTCTCATTGAAAAAAGCAGCACTTTGGATTTTGCTGTTATGAAAAAAATAAAAAATAATCATTGAAAGGAGTACTTTATCAGTTTCTTTTACAAAATGCTAATTATTTTTATAAACACCAAAACTGGTTTGTTATTCTAATGAAAATATACGTGGAACTCAACTGTTCAGCTACAGGAAAAAAGCTTTAAATGTTTATAAAAGATACTTCTAAATATTTTATTTTTTGACACATACATTTTAAAATGTTTTTAATTAGAACTTAAGTGCAAACAAATGGAAGATGTTTTACATGTATGTTAGTAATCAAATGGTTACAAAAGTAATATAGAAGTATCCAAGCCATATAAATACCTATAAGAAACTTTTTCATCAAAACCAAGATGATGTAACTGACTGAAAGAAAAAGTCAATGTCTCCTTTATGGATTATGGAAGTTCAAAGATTATTTCAGCATCATAATTATTTACTTTAAAAAATAAATACATTTGTTCCTTTTAGAAAAAAACCCTACAACCCAAATTAAGCTTCACAGAACTGTCCTTAGAAACACTCTGCGTGCAAGACCTATAACATTAAACTTTAAAAATGTTCTGAGCACTTTTATAGCACACAGATATAGATGAATTTAAAAAAACCTAACAATACAAAAGACATGTCTGAAACTACTGCTAGTTAAAGTAACAGTTGGCACTGCATTCCATATGAATTTGACCTAGCAGGTACATACAATGTCCTTAAAAATAAATTAAGGATCTGGACATATGTACTGAAAAGAAATTCATATCACCCACATTCAGCTCCCCATCCTTAACCAATACCTAGAGGGGCTTTCTGTTTGTTTTAAATTATTTCAGAAGCTTCTTATCCCTCTTTATCAACTTAAGAAATAAAGGTCCTCTCATTCTGCAAGAACAGTTAGCATTTCATAGTATTCCTAGAAACATGGATTAAAAACTGTGATGGAAGTAAACCGACATTTAACAGAACGTTTCTTCATTTCTTGATCACTATCTGTGGTCTAAAAGCTGTAGTTTCTCAGGCTGGAAAGTAATTAAGTTGCTTGTCCTATATTTCTGTTGTCTAAAGACGTCTAAGATGATGCAGGTACATGTGCAGATGATCATACTGACTGCCCTGAGCTAGCAATATCTAGAACAGAGAATGAAAAAAATGAATTAATAAAGGGAAGCAGGAATAAATGACAAAACCAGAATCACTTCCTGTATAGTTTGAATGAGGATCCACCCAACAGAGAGCTTGAAGGAGATGACCATATGATGCATCTCTCAATTTTAAATTCCATAAACAACATAAACCAATATAAAATGCTATCACATGTGATATGACTCCAGGGGTCAGCTTACTACTGCCTGCTAGAGAACGGTGCTGCACAAATTTACCATGTAATGCTACAGCACTATAGCACAGTAAGATCAGAAAGTGAAGTATTTTAGAATTCTATTGTGCCTTAGAAAAATTCGAGACCAACCACTCGCATCAGGTTACAACCCACAGTCTAAAAATTGTTCCTACTGAACCTGCCTGAAGCATGAGGCTGGACTGGATGACATCCTAAAACCCCTTTCAATGAATATGATTTTGATATTGTGGGAGAAAATGCCTAAATCAAAACTACCATCCAAATTGATAAATATCAATTATTCACAAAACTCTAGTTTTTACTTAGTATTGGAATGTAAAATGACTCAATAACTGTAACAGAAAAAAACATGGAAATGAAACAGTTCATTGTTTTAAACCTAATGCTTGCAAACCTTCCTTCAGAGGTTCAAATTGGCCAATATCTCTTCTCAGATTTTCCTACTAAAACAATATGATGACAAAGCTTCTCTCAAGACTACTCAGATCAAAATGGCAGCAATTTGTTTTCATAAACCAGTAACATATAAAAGGGTTATCCTGACTCGTTTGACTGGAAATGACATTAAATCTAGCAGTAGCACATGAGATGTTATAAATGAAAACAAGGACAAAACCCCAAATTTACGACATGACATTGAAAATAATTTTAGTAATTAATATAACTTTCAGAAAATTTTTCCAAAATAACAGAAATAAATATATACAGCATTAAAAATATTAATAGAACCTTGTAAATAGAATGAGTCTTCATAGGTTGATTAGTATTTAATCATTCTCCAAATGTTTCTATGGCTAAATAAAAGCTTTAGTGGGAATGTCAACAAAACCACATGCCTTGAAACTAGTGCCACTCTATGTATAGAGGCAGTATTTGGGCATAGCTATGTTCTTAAAAGACACCGTACTCCTTTAAGATGTAAACAGGGCAAATAAGGACTTTTATGTAACCAGTACATGAAATCTAAACTCAGCTACTAATGTTGGAAATGGCCTGTAGCCATCCCACCTCAATGCATGAGCTAGACAGATCTTGCAAGTTAAGTGAGAGTCAGGTCAGGACAGTATTTGGTTGCAACCGAGGCAGAAAAAATTAGAGCTCTGAAGTGATTTCAATAAATTTATAGTGTTTAAATTCAGCAGATAGCTTTTCCTTGTCATTCAGTATTAAAATTCTGGTATGATACAGTGCTAAAAGAATTCTGTGATGGAGAGATACGAGATGTTGATACCACATTCATCAATTCATCAATCCTTAACATCCTATACCTTGAGCATAAAAAGCTCTGCTCCAGCCTTCCAAACATACGTATTAACCTGCTTCAGCCAATACAAAGCACAATCTTTCCTGTCCTTACTATATAATGTAAGTAAGAGCTGTTTTCCGGCTTCCCATGCATACAGTCGTCAACAACTCCCACCACTGGAACCAAATCCCAGGTTTAAGACCAACTGCATGGGCAATACCGGCACTGAGAAAAATTCTCGGTTTAGGACCCCATCCAGCCTTTCCCCTATATACGGATGCAGCAGCAATTCACACCTTCACACACAGGCTCATCCCATAAGGTGTACTGCATGAGCTTTTTCACATCTGCCTCTGAGGAAAAGAATAAATGCTGGAAGCTGAATCTGACCAAAGAGCCACAGTAAAACACTACTGCATCAAAGGCATGCTTACCACAGCCTGC
Source organism: Scopus umbretta (assembly GCA_013400535.1). Lineage (NCBI taxonomy): Eukaryota > Metazoa > Chordata > Aves > Pelecaniformes > Scopidae > Scopus > Scopus umbretta. The sequence goes on along the minus strand of VZTL01055871.1, from coordinate 9,921 downwards.
TGGACAACTTGCTTATTCTAGAAACAAGCTTCAGAAAACTGACAGACTTGCTTCCCCTTAGGCTTTTTTTTCTCCCCCATGAAAGAGTTTTAAACCATTCCTGTTTTAAACCATCACTCATTACTGATCTCTATGAATAACTGTAAAAATAGCTTATTAATTAGAAAAAATAATTTTGTGTCTTAGAGGAGTTTCTCAAATGAACTTTTTTCAGAGCCAGTCAACAATGTGTAAATGGACTACTGTGGCTAAGCATTAACCAACCCTGCCTCTTTACTTAACTGTCCATGCTGCACAGTGTAATAAAAAGTCCATATATACTCCACATTGCACTTGCTCTCTACAAAAACACATTTAACAGATTTTTCCAAAAATAAATACATTAAACCATATTTTTACAGCATAAAGTACTTTGTTTCTACTATGCATTTTTACTCTATAATTTGAGTTTCCCATCTTTTTGCTGTTGTCTCAACATACATAACAAGAGTTGATGGTAACTCTGGGGACAGTGGTGTGGGCATGCAGGCAACTGCAGTTGCTCAGTGTATATGTACATGCATATAAATTGGTTTTGGTATACACATGCAGATATAAATTGTTAGAAGTCTTACAAACTATATGTACAGCAAACTACAAATTATTCTGCTAAAAGACTAATTAAGAATATGGTCTTGATGAAGTATTTGTTCCCATTATCTCTTGATTTAGCCAGGAAACGCCCAACAAAACATTAATGAACTGGTGTTAGCATAGCACCGCATGTTAGTCATTCCATTTCAACTCCCTGATCTAAAATCCCTAACGAAAACAACAAACTTGTATTCCTTGGCAAAGATGTATTATTGGTAACCGTGAGTATATGACTGCAATAGCAATTCAGAGTATAACCACAGGAATATTAAGTAAATCAAGAAAACAATCCAGTAACATTTTGTTCAGCTAGTTAACACCATCAGTTATATAAGAACTTGATGCTGAGCATAAAATACAGAAACACACATGTACGTTGTAAAGAACTTTTTTAAAAAGATTAACATTGTACGATGTGCTTTTTATGGAAATGGTTGTAAATTTTTTTTTTCATTGGTTGATATTATTTTTTAATACCAAAACTGACAGGAAAAGAGTTCCCCATCTCTCTTTCTCAGTATCATTTACTACTAGGCATTATGTACCTCAAAATAAAGAGATACTGTCTTTGTAAAGCTTACAAGGAACATGACTTCCTTTCTCTGCCAAGAATTTTTCCTTTCAATCAGACAACCTGTTTTCCTCCTTTATTTGAATTTAGGGAATAGTCACAGGAAGAGGGAAAACTAGCACTTCTTTTTAAAAAGTGGCATTACACAATTCTGGCTGCTTCTACCAGTTTAGTTTCATTTTTGCCATGGTACATCCCAATGTCACTGGCCAGTTCTGAATACAGGGTTTGATACTTTATATTGAGTTCTTGTAGGACCACTGAGGAGGAGTTTATCTGTCCCAGCAACACTTATGTAATAGAAACACTTTCGGAACCTGAAATTATTAGACTGTCTGCATACGGTAAAGATTTTGCAGCCCATACATTGAATTAAAACACAGTCATCATGTCTCAAAGAAAGGAAAATTAAGCAGCACACACACATGATTTAATTGCAATTTCAAGTGATGTGATGTTGGTAGTGAAACATCTATAATCTATAATACAGTCATCTATAATACAGTCATCTATAATACAGTCAGAGAAGACTGACGAGGTTTTAAGAAAACACTAAAGCACTGAAGTTATAAAACAACAGAAAGAGTAAAAAGGGAAGAAAATAACTGTTTTAAGTAGACTGTTGCATGTGTTTTGTATGTCAGGGTAACTTTGAATTGGGCCCAAATTTGACCCAGGAACTCGAAGTATTGAAGGATCACATTGTGACCCTTCACAAAGCAGGCAAAGATTTCTAATCATTCTGAAACCTCACAGCTGGAACTTCAGCAACAAGAGAAAGAATGTTGTTATAAGGAAATGCTTTGGGGTTTGTTATCCAAATAAACCTTTTGGGGAACAAAATAAATGACAGAACAGCACTATTTTAATATAGTGGCATTTAAAGATCTTTTTAGTGCTCTCAATTGCATTTTCCCACCTCGTATTTAAGGCAACTAATTTATCTATGTTGCCGGCATTTGAGGCAGCCAGGTGTTGACATACATGAAGAATTCTTTAAAGAGAAATAAAGCTATAGGTAATTAATTATCTTATATACAGTCAAGGCACCATTATAATGAATATGCCTTGATTGCACACTGTTAATTGCATCCCTTGTGCACTACAGTCAAAAGTTAAATAGTNGTTGCTCAATATCTTTTTCCCTTCCTAAATAAGTTATCCCAGAGGTGCTACCACCACTGCTGACGGGCTTGGCCTTGGCCAGCGGCCGGTCCATCTTGGAGCCAGCTGGCATTGGCTCTATCGGACATAGGGGAAGCTTCAAGCAGCTTCTCACAGAAGCCATCCCTATAGCCCCCCGCTACCAAAACCTTGCCATGCAAACCCAATACAAAGGAACATATTGTCTCCTCTGTGTAGGCTTTGCGTAGGCTTCTCATACTTAAAAGCTTGCAGTGATACTGGTTAATTGCCAGATTTCAGCCACCTTTCTAACCTCTCCCTTTCAGTGGGCGTGAAAGGGTTTACTTGTAATATATATTGCTACTGCCTGATTTTTATCTTGTTCTCCTGGATTCTCAGCAGCAATTCCCAAGTTAGAGGCTTCCCCAGAAAGCACGTCAAAGGATTCCCACCCACACACTGAATATCTAACAGGCCCTGACCCATTTTTCTCCTTATTAAAGCAACACTACATATTTTAATAAATAAAAAATAATAAACAGAGAGGCTAAATGAATGCAAGAATTGCAGTTGGAACTCTACACTCTTCAGATTTTAGTTCTGACAAAATCACTACCAAGAAGCAAGAGACACATTTAAAATACAAACATCAAATGTATTTTTCCTCAGTGTTCTCATTCAGTGACTTACTACTCCAGCTGTCTTTCAGCTAAGTACAAGGACGATTTCATTTGTTAGTTCTGAATATACAAAAATGCCCTGATTTAGCCACAGTTATCTCCACTTCCAGCCATATCTTTGGGCGTATTTCTGCAACTTGAGCTTTTAATACTCTTGTAAGTCAGTGACGTAAGATATGGGATGCTTAAAAAATGAAGCCTCATAGTGAATAACAGCTGGAATCATATGATTTTACTAAGATCATTAATGTTCCCTAACCAGATGAAGCAATAGCATTTAACACTGAATATTTAGAATTGAAGCAGTAGTATCGACTACTGCAAATACTATTGCAAGAGTCAAGATCTGTCATGTAGTTGATATGCTAGAATTTAACATCCCAAATTAAACAGGTGCAATATTTTAAGTATAAACAAAATGGCAACAGAAAATCCAACTGATGTATTAATTTCAAATTCCCCCTTTACATTCACAATTTCAGACACAGTGGGAATCAAATTCTACTGGTTACTGTTGCGAAACAGCCTTTCTCCCCGCCTTGTACCATCACCTCCAAAGGAAGTGAAGCACTTCAGCAAGTCAAATAACCTCTCCCAAAACAGCAATGTTAAACAGAAGAGGTGGAAAAAAACCTAGACCAGAAAAACAATGGAGAAATTTATACTTCTGTGTCAGTTACATCTACGGCTGTGCTTCTCACAGAAGGGACAGCCCTACATTTGTCTCAGCTTACAACTGCATGCTGCCATTGCTGTTTTTAAGCTAGCACAACTATCTCTGTGGCTCCCTAGTGAGCCAGGGAACTATTTTACCTGCCAGTAGAGCTGACCAGATAAAGATGTCAACTGGATGAACTCCCCAAGCTTTTGATGCCGACACAGATTTGAATTAAACTGAAAAAATTATAGTAATTTATTTCTAACACAGTGCAGAAAAGGGACAATAAAACCCCATAATATTAGATCAACCACCTTTTAATTAATACTGAAAGAAAAAATTCTATTTATGAAAGCTCCATATCTCATAAATAAGTAAATCCTTTATACTTACAACTGATTTGTAAGCAACCCCTAGCTTTACCTGTTATTTATAAATTATACACTCATACCTCCTCCTTCCCCCTTTAAATTTAACAGTTCTTTATGCAACTGACTTCCCAGGGAAAGCAGATTAGTAACAAGCGCATATACCATATTTGAACATTCTTTTGCCTTAGTTTTCAACATGAACTATTATGAAAAAAGGTATCTTTACCTTCTGAAAAAGGACCTAGCTGTTCTTTCCAATAGGAAAGACGGGAGATGATGGAAAACACCAAAACACGTAAGAACACTGCTCTTTATCTTACAATATATATTCAGGTGGCATGCAGTCTTCTTTCAGTGATTAAGACTTTTCTCTAATAACACTCTATTAGTCAAGAATCCACTTCATTCTAATGATAACTTGCATCTGTAAAGGAGGACAATACTATGTCTGGAGTACAAGTAACCAAGTTTATATGATTTTACAAACAAAAATAGGAACTAGGAGACCTTTGTTTATAAAGTCATAGTGAGTTACATCAACTGCAACATATATTGACTAAAGCTCATCTTTTCACAAACATAAGCAAACAGAGAATTAACAGTGTCAATCATTGGCAGAACAACATCCAAAACTTGTAAAACCTCTTCATCTACCTGGGAAATAAACTTCCTTCACACTCAGGTTTGCAGAGGATACTTTATGAATAAACATATATTGAATCAGAGGACTGTTCATCATTGTGTTGTGTTGTGTGAAGGTTTCTGAAAACTTTTATTAGATATAAGATTAGCTTTAATTTGGGCTACATTTTCTTTTTTTTTCCTATGACACAAAGAACAGAAGACTGTACAACTCCAATGACATCTGGTGGAGTTTCCAGGTTTAGTTTAAAAGAAAATGAACTTTCCTTGCCAATATTATCCACACCATTCTGTCAAAAAGAGCATTCTCTGGAGAAATAACAGTTGAGAGAGGAATTCCACAAATTTGTAAGTATACACTGCATGTCACTTCAGCCCACAAAGAACTCAGAAATTTAGAGAAATATATTTACATGATCTTACAGAGCAGGATGACTGGAAACCATGCACAGTTTAGCCTTTTGTTAGAAAAGTGGGGAATACCTTCTGCATTGCTTGAATACTACTGTTGTCTTAGAACTCCTTTTTATGTGGGGAAACATGATTGAACAACCAGGTGTTCCTTTATCCACCTCTTCCAGTTTTCTTATTGGAAAGATTTGCTTTTCCTCATGTAAAAGCTCTTTTGAAATAAATACTTGACGTTTTCAACATGACAGTAAGCATCCTCTCCTTCCTCCTTTCCCTAAATTTCCTAAGTATTAATTCTTTCATATCATTTAATTTTGTATCTGCCTATTTTTACTTCTTGGTCAAATTTAAACACTAGCACTTTCTGAAAAGCTCATATTCAACTCTACATATTGCACAGTTTTGCATGAATGTATTCATGCTCTGACTGGGCTGCTTCTTGGGTAAACTAAAGGAACAAGAACTTTGAGTAACTAAAAAACCCTAAAAATTTGCATTTAACAATTGTTCATTTACTAAATTGAGCACTATTTAACAAGAAATTTGAAGCATGAGCTTTACACAGAAATAGTCGCTTATTAAATTGTTTAGTAGTTTCTAAAGCCAGTGGCAAAATACTGAGTAAACATAATACTGAATTACAATTATTTTGTTGGGGTTTTTTAATTAAAATATTCATAAGCCATATTTAAATTACGTTTTTTAAAGTATATTATTCCACCCCTTTCTGTGAGATATTTACCACAAAGTGTACGTTTTTGTACAACTCTGCCATCAGAATCATCTCAAAGAGCACGCGAATCTTTTTAAACTCAGTTTTTAGATATAGAATTGGCTACTTAATACATACTCAAAATTAACAGAGTACAGAATATGCATTTAACTCCAAAAACCTCAGAACTTGCATGCAATTACTCATAAAGTGAACCTCCTATTTAATGGGGCACATACAGCATATAATGGTATTCTACAATAAGCCATTAAAAACTATATATTAAAACTATAAAAATACAATTTGTGTATATACCACAGGATCAACCTTATCACAACCATATTTAAGACAGGATAAGACAACTTACGGGTACGATTCTGAAAGCTGCTGAGCTATTTTATAAGCTGTGGGGTCCCTGTCTAGTGCATATATTGTAATGTCGTTGGCTTTCTCTAGTAGAGCTGTAGTATGACCTCCGGCTCCAAACGTCATATCAAGGAAACGCTGTTGAGTAAGAAAGACAACACCATTAACTTAGAATAGAAAAGTGATAAACCCATTGTTGATTTAAAGGTTCTTTTGCTCATCTTTTTTGCTTTCTCTCATATGCTGGAGGAAAACATACCATTCAATATAGTCACAATGCCTTTTGGAGATATTTTGTGCAGAATTGCAATCATGTCAGAGTAATCTTTTTAGGGATTGTGACTCCCCTGTCAATCCATCCAAAACAAAAGAACAATCATTTGGTACAATGAACTGCAGCTTCATACTCTTTCCATTTCTTTACATTCTGAGTTTAGAGGAAAGCCATTTGTTTGACTGCTTTGTTTGGACTTGCTCAATTTGAGGCATACAAAGATGTAATATAGGACACGGGACTATAGGAAACAATCAGCACCAACTGCTTTGGAAGAATGTGTCTAAAAGGAAGGCTGATTGATTTGTGTATCAATTAAAAAAATTAAGCTATCATACTTTTATATCACAGATCAAAGTGTGATGGCAGCACAGGCATATCTATCTATCTGTATCTCCTGACTGGGACTAACCTAACTAGCACAGAAAATGTAAGTTTTCAAGACATAGTATCATTGATTTTGGGTTCACGCCAAAGTCCAGTCCTGCTGTTTCTTCTCTACTGTCATTACATGTCTTAATTAGATTAAGAATAGCATAGGAATAGCCACCTTAACAACAATTCCATTTCAATTACTGATGTGACATACTCTATGGGCTTAAGTTACACCTTTTGATAAACAATGTATATTTCCTTGCTTCTGAGTAACACTTATTGCCCATGAACACACACCATATCCACTTTTTGAGTACACAAACTAAGACTGAAGATTTTTAGTAATACAAGACAGGCAGAGCCATCCTCTCCAGTCTTCTGGACTAAAATTGAAGACACATTCAAGAAACTTTGAATAAATTCTGAATGAAACATACATAGGTACAGATTCAGCGTAAGTTCTGTAAAATTCAGTATTGAAATTCCTCTAGCAAGTCTCTCAGAACTCCAAGTTCCTGAAAATAATTGGAAATTTCACATTCTTGCCATCAAAAACTTCACAAACAAAAACCAAAATACTTTTTATCTCATACTTGAGAAGAGTGATGGGATTGTCAAATTTCACACAGAGAGAAGGTGACTGCAAAAGGTGGGTAAACTCCCAGCCGCATCATCGAGGAGAACATCTGGAGCAAATGGTTTGCCAGCAAAGAGGGGAGACTGCACAACTGATGTGCAGCAGGTCTGAACATGAGAAAGGACGGAAGAAGCAGAAAGGCAGCTGAGATAAGACTCTCAAAAGATGAACACTGCTCACCTGTTGGCTCTGCAGTTTCTGTAGGCTCATTCTAGAGATGTTTCTGTAGTCAGAATCCATTTGACCAACAGGCTGACCAGGAGGCTTTGCTCCCAAGACTTTCCTCAGGAAAAACTCCTGAGACCGTTTCCTAAGAAACGGTGACTTGGGACAGAGTCAACCACCTTGAACCAAGGCAGGTTGGGCTATATGATTCCACTAACAGGAAAAAAACGAGAAAACTACCTAGAACTTAATGTTAAGTCTTTTTTTATCTGTAAAACAGCAGTGCTGTTTCTAGAAGCTGCTCCGCATGCCTTCTTCCTTTGGCCTGACAACACTGGTACTTAACTGCTTAAACATCAAGAACTATTCTGTTGACAGAAATAACTGGCTCTTCACTTAGCTATGCAGAGGTTGTATGACTGCAATTCCACTTAAGAAATACGTCCTTTTCAAATTACTACGAAAGTATCTATAATTCTATACTCCAGGGAAAACATACTGGCATTTAGAAAGAGACAGATTTTTTTTTTATTGGTTTATGACAGTGTATTTAAACCAAAGTAGAAATGCAACTGAACAGTATCTTCTCTAGTTTCCACATTTCTGAATTCCCATAACTCTTTCCTCTCAGCTGCTTTCACTGACCTCTGTTGACTGGGAGGAAATCAGACTCCATGCAAGCTAAACTAAGCTAAAAGAACAGATTTTCCATATCTTTCAATATAAATACCTGGTTTATTACTTTTTTCCACTTCTCAAATTATTTTTGGATACAAAACAGTTTTTGAAGACCTTATCAAGTGCAGTCATATTCAATAATAATTAATGTGAACTAAACATATTTACAGCAACTATACACTCCAAAGCCAAGCACCTTTTAAGAGAAATTTTGTATCCTATCCCTTGAAAGAATTAAGATTCAACCACAAAGTCCCTTTGGATAAAAATGGAAATTCAAAAGCAGTGAAGAACAGATTGAAGAAAGACCCAAACATTTTTCCAGATACAGTTTTTAGAAAACATAAAGGCTTTTTAAATGGAAAACCCATAATAATAAAACTGAATATTTATGAAAGTAATAATCCAACTCTACTGTGGCTAAAAGTAAGTGAAAATTATGATCTTTAGGTTGTCATGATTTAATTTCTTTGTATTATACCATCATTCTTCCTAAACCTATGCTGTAGAAGCAGAACTTTCATATAAGATTTTAAAGTTCATGGAAGAAAAAAAATTTAGTTGGCTCATCTTCCAATGTTAAATTGCACCGTTCATATGAAGAAATAGAACTGACACAGAATATTATTTTTTGTAAAGAGCACGTATAAGACAAAGTTATTTTACAGAAAACATAATATCCATACTGTATAAATGTCCCCACAAACTATTTAAGCATCCTGATTTATCTTCTGCTGTAACAAAAACAAAAGCATATTCATTGAAAGCAATTTGATAAGCATAAAACTGAAAAACTCAGAAATGTGTCATACTATTTAAAACACAATTAGCCACAAGAATTTAGCTAGGTTTTGAAAGTACTTGCACACATTAAAAACTCCACGCTACTGGAAATATTTATTTTCTCTATAAGGTCTCACACTATCACTGTTGACCAGACTCAGCACTAACATTTTTCAATACCTCAACATTGCCCTTCCCTGAAACAGACCTACAGTGTTTGCAGAAGAGCCAACGAAGGCATAGAAAGTGCCAGAAGGGGCTACTTTAAAACAAAAAAAGTTTAAAAAATAATTTTATTCCACTTAAAAAAATATTTTCTGGAACTTCACATTGCTAGTGAGTTTCTTTACCAGTGGGTTTAGCAATTTCCTTACTACTTGTACATTTGTTCTCTTTCTAAACATCTAATTCTTTTTTGGTGATTTCTACAAAGCATTACACAGATTTGATCCTTCGTGCCTTTCTCTCACCAACACTTCTATACTTTGGAGAAGGTCCTGTGTTTCATCAAATTTGAATAGCAGAAAGTGAAAAGATGAGTTGGGGACCTTTTTGGCCATATATCCAGGCAATTTTGCTATTCAATCAATATTTAATACTGTTTGGAGTTTTTTCCCCAAAAAAGATTTTTAAGATCTTGTTGCTCATTCAATAATATTTATATTTGTTATTTTGCAATGCCTCACCTTTCCTCACACAAATCTGCCTCTGCTTTCACTAATTTTAAATGTGATAAACTTTAATCTTGATAAACCCCTTATACTTGCTGAATATTAATGAACTTGTATCATACTTGTATCCTGATACTTGGCTTGTGTCAGGAATAGGTGGCCAGCAGGA
>VZTL01055870.1:147870-158151 GCA_013400535.1 Scopus umbretta | reverse complement strand
GATAGCTGAAATCAGAGGCTGGGCATTGTGCCAGTCAGAGATGGTCAGGATGTCCTGTCAGCCTGAGTAGAGGCCATGCTTCCTACCAGGGTTGCATGTGGAGCATGTTTTCACATGAACGTGTGTAAAAGTGGTGTAACGGATGTTGGACTTCTAGTCATTAACAATTTTCACCTTTGATGGCATGAGGCTGTTCTATCCCACAGAAACACATGAGTTCACTTGACTTCCCACACTGTCCATATGCTTACATTTCAAAGTTTGTTACCTTATTCACTGGTGGAATGTGCTCACTATAATAATAGCAGTCAGGAGGATTTAACTGCACCTTACGCAGCCAAATCCCAAAGTTTTAAATCTGTAAAACTCAGCTACTCCTAACTCAGGAAGTCCCATAAAATATGAAGGTTGAAAGTATTCTTACATTAAGTTTTGCAAGCGTTCAGTTTTTGCATTGGGGAAATTGGAATTTCACTGGAAATTGCAAGACACGATGTACCACTGTGTACCTTTTTTTTGGTGCTCAGTTTGACTGGGCATTATGAGTTCATGGCTACTGGCTGCTTTTGCTCAACTTCATTGCTCAATACTCAAGCACTCCTGTAGGTGCTAGAAATTTTAGGTTCAGTTCCTTTCTCTGTCTGAGAATTATTAGTGCTGTCTATCTAATCTGCAAGTCCATTTTGTGAGAAAGGTGTCCAGGTGGAGTCTTAACTTCAAAAGGAAGCATTCAGATCTGTGACTCCCAAAGGTGGGAGATGTTTCCTTGCAGATTAGAATAATGCATCATTCAAAGCCCAGGTCTTAATGATTAAGCTAATTTGCTCTGCCTCAGATATGTGTAGGACTACTAATTTAAAAAGTAAGATCTTTTTAGGACTGTGGGGAAACCCTTCCTTCCCTTTAAGAGGTAGCTACAAATTTAGAATTGGCATCATGTCCTCTAGTGGAAGAATTTTTCTTTGAAACAATAAATAATGTCTATAATAAATGTCTAGGGTTGGAAGACTTCTCTGCTGCTGGAGCTGCCACTTTTGTGAGCAGTGTGAACTGTGAGCTTTTAAATGTGCTGAGAATTAAAAAAAATGCTATGCTGTCACTGTAATCCACTACATCTTCCTCCCTTGAAAAATCTCCCTATTAGCAACAAATGAACAACACAATTCTGGGGAAAAAAAATTTGTAACTGTTGAGTTTCTCCCCTGTTTTGGTTTTCATGTGGGACATTTCTCTTGTGCCTGTAACTGACCCTTCTGTGCAGAAAGGCACTATGATCTGGTGGCTCATGTGTTGGCTTGGAACCAAGAAAACCTGGGTTCTCTTCCTGCAGATTTCCCGGCTATTGTGTCAAAGAAATGGGAGCCACAAAACAAAAAAAGTGATGCCTTTTAATGCAGAAAAAAATCAGGATAGAAATTAATTTGATCATCTTTGCTACCAAGCTTTCCTTCAATGTCTGTCTACCCTAAAACCTTTGTCAAAAGCAGGGGTGTATGGGTCATGTTTGTAGCAAGGCTATATCAAGCCTTGTTCTTCAAGAACTTTGGCCTTCAAGAGCAGTTTTAATCCATTTTGGAAGTTTGTTTCTTGCCATACGAAATCTAATCATGCTGTTCTCTGCAAAGGGGTTTAGCTAACTCCTCTGTATCTTTTCACATGGAAATGCTCCTTGCATTTACATTGCTTAGCAGTGGTGTAGGTAGCATGGTGGAAAAGATAGCAGGAGGACCAGTCTCCTCTTACCTGCTGTCCGTGCCTGCTAGACTACATTATTTTCCTCTTCTTCATGTTTAAAACTTGTTTTTCAGTGGTTTGCAGATGCTTCTTTTGCTTCCCACGTAAATTCCAACAGTATGACCAGATGTCTAGTTCATTTCTCTCGACACTTTACAGCCCTAATCTGAAACATTAACACCAGCCATAGAAGAATCATACGCTTGTTGTGTAAATTACTACAATCAGATAGCCAAAACATTATCTCATGCTGTCCTAGATGTTACAATGCTTGCAGCTAAAATGCTCCCTTAGGATCCAGGGCAGACCTCTCTTGGCTTTACTCTGCTCTGAGATGGACAAAAGCAAACCTCTCTGTGTAAGAGTGTGCGTGTCTATGCAGTCTAGACAGATGGCATACCCTGAACCAGTTACTGAGGGGTCATGAAAGCTTGTTCCTTTAATGGAAAAGTCAGGAAATCAAGTGAATCTGCTGAGTTTCTAGCAAACTTGCTCTATTTGAAAATCCTGCTAGCTTCAGTGGCTGTTCTGCCTGTTGGCAGTGTGAGCAGAACAGTGCAGGAGTCACAGGCAGCAAATAATTATGAAGAAAAGCAAAAAGTTTATGCCTTGAGAGTCTGAATCTAAAACTTACCTTGATAAACTCTTGAAGGTTGGGTGCTGGGCTGTGGCTAGGACAGCTGGATTATATACCTGCCACTGGCCTGCTAGTCTTCCTTATTTTTTATTTTTTGTGTGTACTTCTGTATTTGTAAAAGGGGACCTCCTTTATTAAACTTTCTAAGAGTCACAGATGGAAAGTGCTGTGTAAAAATCAAGTTGTTCTTTTCACTACTTGATTTTTTTTTTCCCCCCAAGCCTGGGTGAGAATAGAAGTTTGAATTTGCGTGCAGAAGTTGTATTTTTGTTTTGTTTTGTTTTCCTAACCACTTCCACATGCAATCAGGTTTTATTGCCAGCTGCTCTCCATGGTTGGTCTCCTGGGAACCTAAGCTCCTGTTTGTTGTTAAACTCATAACAGTTGGTTAGTTTAATTTTTTTTGCAAATGTTAATTTATCATGTTTGGATTTCTACCAGTTCTCTTTACCCAACCAGAAGTGGGCAATGGAGTAAGCACTGATGTGTAAGCCGGGCTCATCAGAACCTCAAATTCCAGTAGTGGGAGAAATGGGCAAGTTTATGGCCACTGTCACATTCTTTCTGTATGGAAATTAAATATCTTGAAATTTTTCACTTTCCACAGAGCAGGAATACATAATGTCATTTAATTAATAGAAGAAAGATTTTATTTCAAAATTTTAAATAGGAAAGGATAGGGGTCCCCATCATGATCACAGCAGGGAGCCCATGAGCCCAGACATGCTGCTCACCAGGGAGGCTTCCAGGGAGGCCATCAAGCTAGCAGGAAACCAGGAAGGTTTCCCTAGGAAGTGTGTCTAGTCACTGTTAGAAGATTTGATTCAATCAATCTGTTCCTGCAGAATATATATGTATGTTTTTCAGGAATTCGCATTTTCCTATGGAAAAACGTTTTACTGGGTTAAAATTGGAGATTAGTGGGCATGCTTTCCAGTCAATCCTGGCTGCATTGGTGAGAAAGCCACATGTAAATATATGACAATCTAGGTTAGGCAACCACACCAGACCTCTAAAATGGGGCCTATGGATGACCTAGAAGTCTCCTTAAAGACTTTGGCGTCTTGCAAACCTGCCAACCAAAAGCTAGCACCGGAATGAGCAGACCATCAGGATACTTCCCTACCTTGCAGGGGAAGGCTGCATGGAAATGAGCCATCAGACAAAGCAGAAGCAGAAGCCAGCTATGGTGAGAACATCCGTACCCTCTTCACCTTTTCATAGTTTCAACAAATTAGTGTGATAGCTGTGAGTCCTGTGCATTTCTGTGGGGAATTTAGTCTTTTAAAACAACCTTCTGGTTGTACACTTGATATCATGGTACCTATAGCTGGAAGACTTGAGGAATTTGGTATCTGTTCTGGATTTAAGAGTCAATTATTGGTACCAGGTCACAGAGTCCTGAGCACTGACTGCACGTTCTGCCACCTGCAGGTTATGCTTTTTTTGATGACTGGAGGGTCTGGGGCTGAGTGGGGCAGTGTGGCCCATGGCTAGCCCCACCAGATCTTCCACTGAATGTTCCGGAGGTGAGCACATGGGAGGGTTTACATGAAATCAGGGCAGAAATGAATTGTGTGGCCCCGGGCACCAGAAAACAGCTGAAAAAATTTCTCCTGTGGTGTCCTGGCATGTATAATGGACAAAGGCCTGTGGGTCTGGTGAAATATACAGTGTCTGGGAATCTAACTCCAACAAAAAAATGCATTTCTCACATGTGCTGTTAAACATAGATGAACTCTTGCAGGGGTGTGTAGGTAGAGACCTTTCTACCCTGTACTTCATCAGGAAACTCTGTGAGAACAAAAATGTGTGGTAAGGCAGGAAAGTATTTAACCATTGACTGAGCTGTGGAAACTCTGCAGCATTTCCTACTGTCACCCTCACATCAGGTCATACCCCCCTCACATCAGGTCATACCCCATTGTTGTGGCCGTAGGCTCTTCTAGAGGAAAACTGGACTTACGTGGTGGTGCCATCCTCTGCGCTTGAATGCCATCAGTTAGGGCCATGCATTCAGTGCTTCCAGCTCCATTTTGCAGGGACAGAAGAGGAGCTGTGGTGGAGTATATGGTGCATATAAATATATATATATGGCTCGACTTGGTAAGGCAGATGTGAGTGGGAGGCGTAAGCCTAGAGGTCTAATTCTCAGTGTGCAGATGTGGTGAGGAGACTGATCCCCTGGGAAGACAGAATAGTGCTACTGCTTGATGTGAAGGTTTTATTTTTCTTAATTGGATGAAATCATCTCATTTCAGTGTTGAGCAGGAAATAAAATACTCTTTGGCTTTCCGAATTCTTACATGCAGAAAACTGTTGTACTCATTGTCCTGGCTGGCAAGTGCTGTGTTTAGTCCTCAGCTGGATATTAGTTTGTATTTTAGCGGAAAAGCCGCTTCTTTGGAAATACCATGGCCCATAACACTGAGCCCCACCAGTGACTCAGTGCTGAGTCAGAAGAAAGAGTGCCATTTACTGAATCAGCCACACAGCTGTGGCACAAGCTGATGTTTTCCTCATCTGTTGCCATCAAAATAGTGACCAGACATGTTGATCTACTCAGCTTGTTAGGTAAGATGAGATCACACCTACAGACGCTAAAGTCACATCAGGGCATATTTGCAATGAGAAAAACCCCCTATTTTTGTAGACTTGCTTGTTTGTACAGGATATAGAGGGAGGTATGATGCAGGGCACCCAGATTTGGAACTCTTTGGATACTTCTTTTAGAATTTTCCAAAGGGAAGTCATCATTCACTCTTCAGAAATGGGAATACACAGGTACACTTTTGGGTCTTTTAATTGAACTATTATGCTAACATTCTGTCTGACCGATTGTGGGGTTTTCTCTGCATGAGTCTCCTTCCCAGTAGTAGTTTTTGGGTTTTGTGGACTTGTTTATTTTTTAAAGTTACTATCATATCAGCTGCAGTGCTTGTCATAGGGAGTAGAGGAAGGTGCTAAAAGTTATTTAATGCCTATATAAGAGTCAGTTTGTTACTCACCTTTCTATTATAAAAATCACATACTGAATTATGGGGAAGGCACAATATGGAAACATCACATTAAAAGAAAGGAATGATACCGAGGAAGGTAATTTTGAGTTGAACAGCACAAGCCAGTTTTGTCAGATCTGTTATTCTGCAAAGTGTTTCCCTGGAAAGGTGGCTGAAAGAAGATCCTTAACACAGCATTTGACTGCACTTATGTGGAGTGTTCTACAGTAGCAGTGCAAGTAATCATGTCTCTCTCATGGCTGGTGTCTGTGATCACAGCAAAAAGGGTTGAATATTTGCTCCCTATGTATTTAGTGCTGTGATAAATGTACACAGGGACACTGCTGGCCCTGTCATCCATCTGTTTTTGGTACTGGCCTGCCACATAGTGGCCTCCTTCATAAACCTGGAGAATGGGAGGAGGGAAAGTTGATATCAAAAGATATCAAGTTGATAACAAAAATGAGTAAATACAAACCTCATGACTAAGTTTATGGTATCTATTAATTCCTTACTGGCTGAGGAAGCAGAATTTAATTTTGTGCAATCCAAAACACGAGAAACAAACATGAGAACACAGTGAAAAAAAAGGTAGGAAAAGCCTCAGTTAACTAACAAAAGGTTTTTTCAAGAAATTTATAAAGGAGTTTGTATGAAAGTAGAAGAGTTTTCTCTGACATACTAATACCTGCTTTCTTTTCTTTGCTACCTCTTTTTTTCTCTCTAGATACTCACAACTAAGATTTGAAGTTCATTCCTTTTAGATGAGCTCAGGTTAGGAGAAAAAGTCACAAATGGGGGTACATGATAGGAATGAATGTTTCCTCAGCTCAGGCTCAAGCTTGATGTCCAGGATGGTTGTTTGGTTTGGTACCAGTGCTTAATGGAAGTGCAGCCCCTCTGTTGCGCTGACCCCTGTGCCCGGCTGCACTCTGTGCTTGCACGTGTCCTGACTCCCTCCTCAGCAGTGCGAGGCATTGCTCCTGACCCACACCAGCATGGCTGCTGAGGCATTTTTTCCCAATTTACCTGGGCACATGGCCCCTTCTCATCTAGCTACCCCATGCTCTACAGCCCGGTGCTTAGGGGTGACTTGCCTGAATAGCCTTCCCTTTCTTCCTGTCTGGATCTGGCAGGGAAGATGGGCTTTTCCCTTCATATTCATGCTCCTGTAGTGAAAAGAAATCTTATTTTCCAGCTTGAGGAAAGGCCTTGTGCAGAATCATTTTTGACTTTTTGTGAGGCAGTGGAGAAATCCTGTTTTGATCCAGACCTGCAACCTGTGCAAGTTTAAATTTCAGCTGAAGTGTTCCTTTGCGCAGGTTCTGCCTTTGTAAAATATCCAGGAGGGAGGTGGGAATGGAGCCTATTTCATGCCTTAGGATCATGCCTGGATCAGTACTTTGTAAGTATGATAAAATGTGTAATTTTTTGGTGCCCTATAGGTTGAGATTTTGATGCCCTTCACTCCTCTATGCCTGCCTCATTCCTATAAGCATGTAATCCATTGCAGATGGTCAGCCTTGGAGACTGCAGCTTTGGTTAGGTTTGTACATAGCTGCCCTATGACAGCCTTCTGTGAGAAATGATCTGAGGTGATAGAAAATCTTCAAGGTCTTCAGTCTGACAGTGTGTGGCAGCCTGATTTTCTGACAAACAAAATATGCACTTTAGACCATCAGAATCCCTTAAGTGAAAGATGGTATTTAGGAAGTTCAGACTTCAGCAGTGTAGGTGCCTCCAGTCAGACTAGGTATATGCCAAGATCCTAGGTCGGTTCTGGTACTTTGGTCATGAATTAAGGCCAAGTCAGGAAGCAGAGAGGTAGGAAAATGAACTCTGTTTGTAAGAAAAGACTGTTTTAAATCTTGAAAATAGTTTCATGTGAATATATGGTGAGCTTAGTTCTATTATTTTATTTAATCATCTGTGATAGAAGTGTTCAGTACCTTTTTTTCTAATAAGCATCCTGTGCATTTTGATTTGTCATGGTATAAAAAGTCTGATGTTTACAGTAGGTGGATGTGGAATGTATTTCTGTAAAAGCTCTAGGATCTTCATTTTAACACGTGCACATTAGTGCTGTTAGCAGAGTAGTGAGTGTTTACTTGTGAAATTATGACTTGTTTTGTCATTGTGCTTATATGGCTGGTTTTATTTTGTCATAAATTCAAAAGCAGGCAGAGGAGCATAAGTGACTGAGGCAGTTGTTGCAGGCAAAACAGTCCCTACTTGGGGAATTTTTGCTTGATCTAATTATTGCCAGTTAACACAAACTTCTCATCACCTGGGTCCTGGTGTTGGGAAAAAAAGAGGACAAAACCAATCATATAAACACTTCAGTAAACACCTTTCCTCCCCCTTCCCTGGGCTCAGCAGAAGCTAAACACATACCATCCCTTCTTTCCAGCCTCATCTTCCTGTATTTTGGCCACAGGGTAGCTTGGCCCACCCTAGTCCCTGCAGCAAGGTACTGGGCAGCACGGGAGGGCTGGGGCCATGTGCATAGCTCTTTCTTTTGGCTGCTCTTTGCTCTTTTGGGTTTCCTGCTGCTTCATAGTGTCCCTGCCTGGCATGGGTCACCCATGGGCTGCAGTTCCTCAGGGGTGACCCCGATAAAGGTCAGGAGCAAGTAAGGTAAATAGCTCTCACAGATCAGCATTCACTGAAACAAATGCCTGGAAATAACAAACAAGAGGCAGAAATTTGAAACTGTTGCTGGCACACCTGCTTTCCTGGATGTGTATTTTCAATAGCAGAAATGACTTTCTGCAACCTAATATATGTCTCTTATGGTTTCCTTATTCAGGAAATGGAAACCAAGTTAATTTTGAAAGGAAAAGTCCATAGTGGGGAAATATGTACACTGAAGATCTCAAAAGGAAGTATACAGAGGAAACCAAATTCCATATTCAAGGGAGGCATGCTCTTCTTCTATCTGTTTTGTGCTGAGGCAATTCCTCTGGTATTAATTACACTTCCCCTTCTCCTGACCAGCGAGATCAGAACTGGGACCCCAGTATCCAGTTGCAGAATGGCAGCATACCCAGGAAGTTGCAGCCTGATCAGTTAATTGATACAGTAATTCTGTGTGTTATACATTTATCTCTTCTGCAGTACTGACTAGTGCAGGAATGTGAGGGGAAAAAAGCACCCTTCGGGTAAGAAAGCAAAGTTTTATATTTCACACGGCTTCTGAAGAGCTTCCTGGTGCTCTGCTGGCAACAGAATGATAATTTGCTACTCTCTTACTTTTAAACGTAAGACTAAAAATGCTATTAATGGCGAGCTGTTACATTAATTATTTAATTATATAATCATTTTAATAGCCATTTCTATTGGTGCAAGGTAAAGAGATTTAGATCCAGCTGTGTGTATTTATTTATAAATGTGGAAGAGAGGAGGGTTTCCACCTGGATGCATGTTTCTGATTGGATGGATTTTCTAAGAACATGGTTTACAGAGAAAAGATGATGACAACAGACTTCTTTAAGATGTTTCCTTTTGGGAACCCAAAGTCACTAATTACTTGTCATTCCTACCTCTTGATTTCTTTATTTCTGTTGGTCTTGTTTTGAAGAGAACAAAAAATAACTCAAGTACACTGTGATTTAGTGCTTGTAAGTGATTATACTTCTGCACTTAATTCATGAGAAATTAGGGTAAATAGCTCTTACTGATCGCATTCATTTAAACAAATTCCTGGAAATAACGAGGCTAGATGAGGGACAGAGAGAAAATTGAAACTATTTGAAAAGTGGCTTGCTGGGTCAGCTGCTTTCCCAGAAGCATGTCTTCAGTAAAAGCAGCCATGTTCTATAACCTAATACATGCTTCTTACAGGTTATTTATTTAGGAAGTAGAAAGTAGGTTAATTTTAAAAGGAAAAGGCTGTACTGAGGAGGTTAAAGACTGCTCTTACATCCCTATTGTGTGTGGTAACCTCACCTTTTGGTCTTCAAAATTTGGCTGATCTTGCCACGTATTTTGCAAATGGGCAGCTTGAATTTGTGGGAGCAGGGGAATTCCTCTGAAGTTTGGGTGACTGCAGTGGGTTTTGTGATTCCTGCACAAGGGGATACAGGGTAGCCATATGCTGAAGAAGCACAGAAAAGTATGTATGTGGCTAAGAATTTTTACAGATTGCAGGTAGAGGAATAATGTTAGGTTTTTAAAAATACTGAAGGTAGCTCAGATACCTCAGTTCATTATCTGGTACTGAACACTTATATAGCATCACGGCATACAATAATCTTTATATGGTGCAAGAAAAATATCATCACCAAAGCATGCTACTACCTTCCTTTAGTGTTTTAAACTTCACCATTGCAGTTTTTTGTAAGGTCCTATTGAGCTGAGCTGTATCTTTGAACAGCACAGCTAATTAAGTTATCCCTGAAGTGTATTCTGGCTCCAGATATATGCTACATTCAATAAGTTCACAGCATGTTCTTGAAATAGATGAAGTAGGATTTCTAGAGTCTACCTGCTGAAAAAACACATTGTGTATTGCCAGCTAGCTCTGCTAGTTGGGTGTATGTTGTTCATATACTACTTTGTCTCACTGTGCTCTTATTGTTTTACAAAGTAAATTGCAGATGTCTGAAGTTTAAAAACCTCCCAAATGCATGTTGGTATGCAAGAAAATTTAGGAGAGAAACCAACACAAGTAGGCATTTTAGGAATTCACTGCTGTTATATCATTGAATAAAACCAATTTGATGTCTTTAATGAAATGAGACAGTCTGAAGGCAGAGAATAGCTTGTGTGTTTACACTGTGGGAGCGTTGTAGAAGCTGTCTATTCCAAAACTCAGGGTACAAATTGTTTTGCAGCTAAGGGTCAAGAGGGAAATACCATCTTTTTCTCCTCTCCATATCCTGCAGGACGCTATAGAAAAATTAAGTTTGG
>VZTL01055870.1:100608-147805 GCA_013400535.1 Scopus umbretta | reverse complement strand
TACCTCTCATGAAAACATTTGGAATTGGTAAATATGTAAGGCAGAAGACCCTCTCAGAACTAAGTATGAGGGATTTTCACAGTGGAACAAACCATCTTTTATTCTTTCCTTTCTCGTCTTCTCAGCTCTTTCTTAAAAGAAAGATTTTAAGATCTGAAACATAGAAAAAGTGTGTCTGTGCTTAAAGGGGAGGTTTGAAGTAAGAACTTCAGCCAAAATGAAATATTATAGACTAGACAAAGGATTTGTTTATTCAGGGTGGGATGAAAGAAGAATATACGTTTCAAGGGGCATGAGACCATTTCATCTTGGAGATGCTTGGGAGTAACGGCAAAATAAAGTGGAAGTTTCTTCTGGAGAGTAGAAAATCAGGGGAAGGAGGGAAGCGGTTGCTGCGTCTCAAAAGGATGTTTCCCCAGACACAATTTTAAAATGATGAATAAATGATAGATACTTGCTGCTTACTTGGAACTAACACTTATTTTTGTCTTTATTTCTCTGTAATGGATTTCAAAATACGTGTAACAGATATGTATTCAAAAGCGTTAATTTTCACAGACCTTCATATTTCCTGGTTGGGAAGTTATTTTAGAGCAGAAAACACGAAAATTCTCAAGTCCCAAGCAAATCAGACCTGTGTATGAGAAGTTCCTCCAGTATGGTAATTTTACATGGATTATTTGGCTTGTGCATATTATGGTTTCTGCATGCTTTTCTGATGAGTCAAAACAGAAGAGGTTGATTCTGTGGCAACACTCTCTTCCAGTGGAGACTAATCAGTCTTTGTAGAGATATACTCAATATGATAATTTTCCTGCAGCGAAATGGTTTGTCTTGATGTTGTTTCATCAAGGCTAAGTGGGAGGAAGCAAACTGAGTCTGTCTCAGCTGATGTTCTGAACTAACTGAAACCTGCATACCAGACTTAAGGAATTTATTAAATGCGACTTGTGTGGTATATACTATACTTTTAAGCTTCCTGCATATCTCCTGCCAAAAGCAATTTCAGCTGAAGTACTTTATTTCAAAGTCTTCCCCCCCCTTCTTTTTAATGTATCTGTGTTTGACAGTGGTATTATTTTGTAAATATATGTATGTGTTTAGCACAAACTAAACCAGAACTGGCTGTGCTGGAGAAGCTGGAGTTCTCTTTATACATCTATTAAACCCCTTTTTTTTCCCCCAAGAAGTTATGATTTTTTTTGCTCCTGAAACTTGCCATATGTTGCTTCAGTGGTAAATTGACTTGATTTACTTTAGATTTGTTAAATAACATTTTATTTCTATTGAAATTGTAACGTTGGATGCAACCTGATTCTTTCTGTGAATATCCTGTTCTCAAAGTTCTATCAGCATGTTTATTACAAATTACTATTATCAAATTAAGCTGTTACAATTTAAAAATGTCAAAGAATTTTTTTTTCTTTCATATGTAAATATTGTGACAGCTGTCTTACCCCAGCCAGCTTCATAATCCTTCTTGTGGGATTTCATATTAGTGAGATTTTTCTGCCTATAGGTTTGATTTCATAGATGTAGGGCTGCCTGGGTGTCTGATTGCTGCTAACTCCCTGGGCTTATTACTGTCAGCTTGAGCACAACACCAACCTGTGCCACCCCTGTGTAGGAGTTGACTAGGGCCAGGGCAAGAGAGTTGGTGCCTGTCTTTAAAAGACCGTGAGGACATAAACACCATCTCTCACTGACCATCTGAACCATTAGAGCATCTGATTTAAGACCCTACATAATGCAAGCCACACACCTTCAGCTGTACCCTTTGCACTGGGTGCAGGTATTTCTGTTTGATTAGTGACACGGCCTTTGTCAACCACTTTGGCCAAATTTCCAGCTAGGATGTTTGCGTCCTTGAGATATGGATGTAAGAAAGCAAAATGATTCTCTAAAGGATTATCTGATCTTTCAGAGACCAACTGGCATGATATCAAGAAAGGGCAGTTAGCTGTAATTACTCCTTACCAGCTCAGGAGAGGGTGAAGTCAAATCTCTGTTTATTAATCACTTTCAATATTGCAGTGAAGTGTGTTCTTATTTCAATGCCTGTGAGGAGTGCTATAGAAATTGAGGAGTATTTTATGTTCTCAGAGATATTGCAAGTCTCCACACCCATGTATAGAAACAATTTGGCTCTTTCCAGGTATGATCCCATTAGATATGATGGAGACTCTTGTACCCACTTGCAAGAAAACTGGTTATTTCAAAACCACTGAAGAAACAGGAAAGGAGTTCAGAATAAAGCAAATAAAACAAATGGAAAGGTACAGTGGCTATTTCAGAACTGCAGCTAAAAGTAAATTCCTGTTCTGACAGAAGTATGCAATGAGGTCGGTCTCAATTTGTGGGGCAGGGAAGGATGCTGAGAACTAAAACCTCCAGCGGCTGAAAACCAGAAGCAGCTAATAAAGCACAGTTATTGGCTGTGGTTTATTACAATGCTTTAACACAAAAAAAGGCTGACCTGACAAGCTAAAATTCCTTTAGAAACCATCTACAATCTTTTTACATTACCACTAACACTTTGCAGCACTTAGCTAATAATTAGGAATTCCTCTGGTTTTCACTGTCACTGTATGAATCATTTGGTTTAAATGTGGATACCTTGAGTAGGTCTGAACAATTCTGCTGGAATCAGCAAATTAACTAGACCATTTAATCTTCTCAGCCACATTTACATGGCTATAGGAACTGTGGTACAGACATTTTGAACATTAATTGGAGACTTGTAAAAATCAAGGTTCCTCTTACTTTTTGTAAAGGTCAGCAGAATGAATGGTACAATTCACATCACTTGAAAAAATGAAAACCATTTTACAACGTGTCAAAGGATAAAAAATAGCATTGAAACAAGTAAACATGTGAAGGAATAAGTGAAATGGATACAGAATTTGCTTTGGGACTAAGGATGAGCAACTAGTGGGATCTGTACAAGGAAATCTATTGAAAAGGGGGAGATAAATCTAGATTAGGAATGCTAATTCTAAATAGACGATTGCTCCGTAATCTCTCTCTCTCTCTTTCTCTCTCTTTTTTTTTTTTCTTTATGCATATGTGATCATTGGTCAACCAGCATTTTTAATGAGTAACAGCATATATCACACACTTCCAAAGAATTGGTTGTGAGGCACAGTCAACCCTATGACTGTACTCTACAGGTAAAATATGTTCTACTCATAACTACAGTTGTGTTACAAATCCCACCACTTTTCAATTGGTGATAAAATAGGTGGGCTTGGCAACTGCATAAAATAACTAAATGTAGGATGCATTGAATTATTATTTATCTACTTCCAAGTAGTTACCATTCTTTCACTTAATAGGGAAACAAGAACTTTGCTTATCTTTTCACATGTCCCTTTGAATGTTGCATTTCCCATAATTTTCCTGTTTTAATGTTGTTTTTTTTTTAATTTCTTGCTTGAAATGTTAGCTTCTGTTTTCTTCTTTTAGCTTTTTGTCCATGCAGCTGCTTCAGGGCCACTTTCCTCCCTCTCTTTCCCCCAGACTTGGCAGCATCCGTAGGTCAGCCGTGCTTTGTGCAGACCAGTAAGGAATCACTGTAGGCAGCAGAGCTGGCTGCTTTGTGTGGAAGGAAATGCTACAATCACTTCATGGAAGCAGCTTACATTTCTCACCTGAGGGGCTACTGGTGGTTAAATTGGTTCCATTGGGCTGCCTATGGATTCAGAGGCCTGCATTTAGTCAAAGTGCTCTTAACCAGAACCAGCATTTAACTTTCTTTCTTATTTGAAGTCTAAGACTTTCAGGCCATCTGCTCTAAATGAATCTTCAGATACCATTATTAAAATATCAGCAAGAGATGTCACTCAGGACTGGAGTGCCGTTGCTCTAGTTCTGTGAACACACAGACAAGGAAATATTCCCTGCCCCAAAGAATGAAATGGGTAAGACAAAACAAAGAAAAACACCTGGAAGGGAAGGAACTTGGTGGCAGTCACAGAGCAAATCAATCCTTCTCAGACCTTGAGGTCTCTTGAGTTTTGTGTGGTTGATTTTTTAAAAAATAAATGCAAAGATGATTTGAAATGGTATCCACAATGCCAAAAATCTCCTTTTTATTTCTGATTATTAGGCCATAGCATTAGCCCTTTCTGCTATATCAAGGGATCTCACTGACCTGCTGCAGTCCATAATCCCTATCACGTGCCCCTCTTCTTTCACTTACCCTGTGATCTAGGCAAGGCGTGAAAGAATATAGTATTTGTTACCTTGCATCAACAGCCATTAATCACAGGCAAATGAACTCCAAAGTGGGGAAAAAGTGAGATACCTTACAGTGGCCTAATTTATAGAGACGGTAACCCTTTTGCAGACCAGGAATTTGGGCAATTTTCTTTAATAGTGAACAGATCCAACTATAAATCAGTTTACCTAGTGTCACAGATAGGTAAGAGGAATAGAAACAGTGGAGACCACAGACGTACTGTGGTTTTATACTGCTTTTTCATCTGGCTTCCAGTTACCTTTTTTGCACATTTGTTTCCTCACCCATCTTCCTGTCTCCCATGGTGGTATTTTGAAGTGCTACTGTACACCTTTGTGTAGGAGGTCTCCACCGAGGTGAGTGAGTGGAGCTGTAGCAGAAGTACCGCCCAATCTGTGTTCTGGTGGAAAGCGCACTGCCTTCAGCCCGGCTGCATTCCCTTGTCTTTCATACTTGGCACCCTCTCTCCCACAGTTGTGTGGAAAAATAATCATTAGAACTGTCAGGATGTTTTTACTTTTTTTTACTTTTTTTTTTTTAAGATTTGGGCCAAGATTTGCACATGTAAATTCAGGATTTAAAAGCAGTTTGCTTTATAGGGATTAGGTCCCTGTTTCAAAAGGCATTTTGGGGTCTTGCTCATGCAGAAAACCATGGAAAAGCCACCGCAGCCTGAAACAACAGCAGCCACTGGTAAAACTCAAGGCATTAGTGCAATTCTGGGGACTAAATGTGTCCATACACCATGCAACCAGTCCTGTAGCACAGACAGCAAATTGTGCCCTGGATGCAGTATCAGCCTGGCGCTGCCCCAAGGCTCTTAACAGGACTGCTGAGACCAGGGCCAGTGCCATGGTGAGATGGATATACTGGTGCCTGTCCTGCGTGCTGTGCACAGGCTGCCAGGTTGAGGCCCTACGCATGCTGCTGCACTGTGTGGCATCGGCGTGCTGTCAACCACCTTCCTTGATATACCACTGGCTTTATACAGAGCCTGAAAAGGGCTTACTGGCATCTCCAGGGGTTCCCTTGGCGCAGTAGGAATGTGGCTTTGCTCACCCTCCTTGCAGCTCAGCCGTTACCAGCTAAAAAGCCATTACCAGCTAAAATCAACAGTTTCCATTCTGCATTCAAAACAGAATTTGGGGATTGCTTTATGTAAGTGGAAATCTTCACATACCATCTACAATACATAGATTATATTACTGCCATGAACAAGTTAACAATTCTGGAAACAATTGAGTACTAATAACAAATTAACCCTTAATCAAACACTTTTTGTATTGTCTAGGCTCGTTAACCTCACAGTGGTTGAAGCAGAATAAGGCATCTTCTAGTTTCTTTCCTAAATCTGTAATAACCATTTTAATGTACGTAATCATGATAAACCCTGTATTGTGGTGTTCTGTCACATCAGCTACCTGGTTCTGCCTGTTTTACAACTAATCTTTCTCTGGTAAAGATGGTCTACTTTTTCTATGTTAGTATGAGCTTCTACCTGTAGTAATGGATGCATTCAGGCATTGTAAAATGTGTAAGTGACCATTTTTTAATTTAGTAGCACTTAGAGGTCTAAGTTTAGGGTTAAAGCCCCATTGTGCTAGGCACTATAAAAACTCATAGTAAGGGAAAGCTTGACTGGAAATTTCTCTTATCTGAGTATACAGGAATAGACAAAATTAGGAACAGAAATAGTGGGGCAGAGAAGAAAAGCCTTTGTCAAAGTCATGTCTCAAGACAGTAGAATTGAGAGGAGATTGAACTATAATCCTCATTCAGCGTCTTGTCCAGAAACCGTGTTGTTTTCCATAATTAAGCTATTAAACAGTAAGATTAAATATTTAAATGAAGACAAGGAATAAAGTAGGACTGTACACCCCAAACCACCTTTCTGCTTTCCGTGGTGCTCTGGGCTTCTCTGCCACTGTTTGCCTGGTATTTGGGCATAGAACTGACTTGGGGAACGTAGTCTTTCGTTCTCCCCAGTTGTGGGCTTTTAAATCTTCCTGTTCTTTCCAACATGGAGATTTTCAATTGCCTGTCCTTTCTGGTGGGGGAGTTGACTGCTGTTTCATTCAAGGACACATGTTCTGCAAGGCTTTCATATCACTGATGCATCTTGCTTCTTTTGATGGTGCCAACCCAGAGCAGCTGGGGTGTTTTCCCTGGCCTTGGCATTTTCCACAGACTGCCTGTCTACATGCTCAAGCTTGGTTGTTTCCACTTTCCAGTTACCTTCACTCCTAACCCTGTTGCTGTGGCTGCCTGCTGTAACCTGTGTCTTGCTTCTTGCTACAGACTCACCTGGCACCTTTTCCATTGTGTGCTTGCTGATCTGATAGTTGGAACAAAGTTTCACATTTTTGTGCAGTGTCCTGGGGCTGGGGCTCCTTTGCTGTAGGGACAGTCTTGTGCCTGGGGCTCAGCTGGTGCAGGATCCTGGCCATTGCTTACACCTGGGACTGTTACTGCTGTGGGACAAAATCCTGGCATTGCAATCCCAGGGCTGGGTTGCCCCAGACACACCGAAGAAGGGACCACAACCCAGGACCACTGAGTTAAGAAATCCTTCCAATAAGTTACAGTTGGTTCAGGATGACTGCCCCGCTTTTATTCCTGCCTCTGCCTCTTCTGATCAGAGGAGGTCACTTAGGCTCCTTGCCCCTGTTGCTCATAGGCGGGGTATTTTTTGCCTTGCTTTTTATAATACTTTGCTTTGTGCTTTGTACTGCGACGCCTCCACTCTCAGCCAGTTGCAGGTCCTTCATCTTGTTCTGTGCAGGTGTCTGTGCATAGCATGATATTTTCCTGCAACAGTTCAGCTCCTCTTGCTGTCTGCGTGCCTTTCCCTTGGGTTGGATCTCAGCTGCCTGCTTTACAAACTAAAACCTCTCCTGTTGGCTGGAATAAGTGAGCCACAAATGTGCCTTTCCTTAATTAGGGAACCTTTAACATCTCCAGGTTACATGTTGGTGTGTGAGTTCCTGGGTCAATGACATGACCATGCAGGTCATGTTTTGCTGCTTAACTTCTAGCTCAAGGCCTCTTCACAGCCCTATTCTGTCACAGGAGTCACAGCAGTTCACAGTTGGCTTTGTGTTCACTCCTGGCAAGAGCACGTGCCTTTTATGACCTTTCTTCCCAACAAGGCAGCAAAAGCTCCACCTTTCTTTTCTCTGTCCTGCTCCTTATCAATAGGTTTGTTTATGGGCTTTATTGTTGTTACTCTTGCTTCAGTGCTTGTGCAGATTTATAGACTCAGAAATGTTAAGTGCTGCTTTGTTTGCCTGTTTAATCATAAATTCTGTCCTGGTGTGTGTTCTACCCGGCTGACCATTGACACTGTGTTTCTCATACATTTGTTAAGGAATGATAAAAGAGCCATAGTCTCTGAAACTACATTCACTCCTTGCCAGGGAAATTATTTAGAGATGCTGCAGGTGCTGCTAGCTCTCCATTTAAGGACATGTGCGCACACACACACATACACATACTCACTCACTCAGATTTCTTGGCCTCTTCAATCAAACTTTTCCATTTAGGGCTTTATAGTTTTACAGTATAGCAGGAAAAATTAAAGGGTGCTGATGAGTGGGGTCCTTACCTAGTGTTTACGGTAGCTGCTTCCTCTCTAAAGCAGAAGAAGGGCTGAAACTATGCAGGAATGAACTAATGGTGGGGGTACTGATAAAAAAAGGAGCAGGAATGCAAAGTAGTAAATATCGTGCAATGCTGACTACAGTGTGAAGATTTCCAGGGTAACAGTATTACCCGTGCCTGAACTAGGAACTGAAGGATTCAGGAAGACAAAGTTCCTTGGTAACAGATCATGATTTCCCTGTGTATTCAGTCCTGAACTGACAGGTGCTTAATATTGACAGCACTAGTAGGAAATCTCTAACTATGCCCTTCTTCATTTCCAATTAAACATACTGGATTTATTACTGGTCAAGTAACTAAACAAAACAAAACCCTTTGTGATTACTTGTCTCTTTGAACAAAGATTTTTTTAGGGTCACATACAGAGTGGAGTGATACAGACGTCTCCACAAGCACTGTCCTTACACATTGCAAACCCTGAGAGCTTCCTTGCAAGAAAGCATATCTGGAGATAGACCGACTTCTTTGCAACTCGGGAGACTTAACTATGCTGATCTTTCCACTGATGGCATTTTAGTCTGGGTTGTTTTTCCTCATGCATATCTTTTGATACTTGCATGACATCTGCTACTACAGAAAACCAGGTGTGGTGTGACAAGGATAAGGACTATGTTACTTGACAAGTTATATAATCTTAAAATCTGTCATAGGAACATAAAGTATTGGAATTAAAAGATAGACTATTTGTAAGTCTGATTAGATGTTTATATTTTACTCAGAATAAATGTTTGGATGTTTTCACAAAATGACTGGAATGATAGCCATTCTGTTGAACTTCAACTCTCCCACTTGATTGCTTCATGAAAAGCTCCAAGCTTCTCCAGTGCATAAAGTGATAGGCTTTCCTGTTGCAGCCACATTATGCTACACTGTGCCTCAGACAAGTAAAATCTTTGGGAAATGACACTTGCAGCAACTTCTTCACTGAGCAGATACAAATGTCAAAAAGAAAGTTCTCTGCATGGTGTGGTTGATTTTTTTGGTTGGATTTTTGGTTTTTGTTTTTTTGGGTTTTTGTTTTTTTTTGTAAGGCTGGCTGAGGCATGAGATGGGGTCTGCTTTGCTGCTTTCCCACCTGGGAACCTCAAACGTATTTCTAGTTGTTGTGCTCCTTTATCATATCCACTTCTGTCTGATCATCTGCCTGTGCTTGTTGAGCATGATGAGGAAAGCTCTTTTCTGGCAACAAGTGGTGACAGGTCAAGGCCCTACAAGAGCACTGCATCACAGATCTCCAATGTGGTCAACCCTGAGAAAAATGGTCCAGATGTCTGCCCTGAGCATGCTCTGACAACCCTCTGTGCTGAGAAGTCCCTGGGGTAGCTGGCCTGAGCTCTGAGGTGCCTCCTCTGCAAGTGCTGCCGGATCCAGGCAGGGTGTAGGGAGACAGAGGATCTCTGTAGCTTTTCTGCCTGGCATAGATTGAACCCTAGGCTTCATTACTGACCCTTTGTAAGAGCTCTTTAAACCATGCTGATGTCCTGCCCAGCACGGATGCCATAGGCAGACTATGTGGCAAGACACCGCTGATCAGAATCAAAGGAAACCTTCTATGGGATATGGCCTAGGAACTGGTTTGCCTTGTGTCCTCAACAGCCCTCAACTGAGGAGGGTTTATGCAGAGATGAGTGTGCATTGCTGTTACACACTGTGCTTACGCACTGTACTCATACACTAATTTGGAGTGGGAATGCTCACCTGAGGGTTTTCTGAAATGGAGCTGTAGTGGCCTGAAGAAATGTAAGAGAGGCGGTGGTTAATATTAAAAAGCAAACCCAGAATGTAATGGCTGTGACTCTGATTTTGCCAACTGTGAAGACAAGCATGTTCTGTGACTGGACATGTATTCTTGCATGGCTTCAAAAATAAATACAAAAGATTATAT
Source organism: Scopus umbretta (assembly GCA_013400535.1). NCBI lineage: Eukaryota > Metazoa > Chordata > Aves > Pelecaniformes > Scopidae > Scopus > Scopus umbretta. The sequence goes on along the minus strand of VZTL01055870.1, from coordinate 138,020 downwards.
GGTTTCACAAACTGAGAGAAAAGGGAGCTTTATAAAAAGCAGACAAGCCAAACGTCAGGGTTAAACCTGGGCTTTGAGGGGGTAAGTCAGGTGAGAGGGCAGCCGGGGCTGAGCTTCTCAGCTTGCAGCACTGGCAGCACAGTTTGCACAGTAACAAAACATTTTGCTCTGCATATTAGGCTGGTTATGTCAGACGCTGCATCTCATGCTGGTTCCCAAGAGCAGCAGAGACACTTCCCTGGCATTGTCTTGGCACCAGCCAGGCTCCTAGCAGCAATGGGAGACAGGAGCAGGGGTTGTCCAGGCAAAGGTCCAGAAGGATGCAGTTATCCTAGTTCAGGGCATGTATGATCTTAGAAGTAAATAGAAAAGGCTGCATTGTTTACTGTCCTTTTTCCTTTTCCTTTTTCTTTTTTTTTTTTAATGTGCAATATACATCTTCTTTGGAGTCAGTCCCAAATGATGGGTATTTAGTCATTTCATGTCATCCCCACCTGCTATTTTCAGACATTTCAGAAATGACTGGTTTCACAATAGGATTGCAGCATATGTCATAGAGGGACAGGGACATTAAGATAAAATTGGAGAGGGAGGAAAACATAAATGCATCCAGAGCTGTTATTTCATGGTAATATGCAGATGTTTTTTATTACATAAAGGCATAGGGAACTGTGCAGGACTTGCTCTCCTCACTCATTTTGTCCCACTCCTATTCCCCAGTTTTGCTTTCTATCTGATTGTCACATCTTCTTGTAACCAAGAGTGTGTATTATCCTTGAGGCACCATCTGTTTACTTTGTATCTGTATGACATACCACCATGGGACCTGGCATGTGTGGCCTCCGAATGGTCCGATGACACATATTAAGTCTGATGCAATAGGGTAGTTCTGCAGTTCCTTGGCACTCCTGGATGCAGAGCTTGAATAAAACAAGCTCCAATACAGGGAGTGCTTAATTGCTCTTCAGGCAGCAGGAATTGGTGCTTGTTTGAAAAACAGTTGAAGACTGTAATAAGGCATTTGCTACAGAAGGTTTCTGTGTGGAGTGTATTTGGAAATAGTATATTTTCTCATGTAAGGCAGTCTGAAGACGTACTTCTTATTGCTCATTTCAGCTGAGTTGGAATCTGATCCAGCTGTCTTTGAGCTGCAACTGGATTAGCTCCTAAATCAGTTATACCCCACCTTTGAAGTGTGACAGGAATGCCATTTTCCCTGATGTTTTCAGCCCATTGTCAGTAATTCAACATGATCTTCTCTAAAGATATGGCAAACTCAAACTTTCCCCATTACAATTTAGAAATGGTCTCTTTAAGCAAGAACATTTTTCTCAGACCATATTTCTTGGTTTGTGTTGCATAGCCCAAAAGTCAAAGCCACAAAAGAGTAATCAGCAATATGCAGGTTTTTTGGAGCCCATATTTTGTGTGGTTGTGTACGCCAGCGTCCTTCTTTTCTGAAATGCAGTAGAGCAGACATGAAGCATATCCAAAATCAGGCTTATCAAACATCTTTTCAGTATTTAAGAAGAAATATGGGTTTTAAAAAACTCATGTTTTCTGAATGAAAGCTGGATTCTGTTTGCTCCAAGCTTTTAATTTTATTTCAAAAAACCTGAACTTAAGGTATAAAAAGGATGAAACAGTATTGTGAATGCCTGTAGAAAGAACAATATAGAACACCACTTGAGGGCAGCAAATACTCAGCTTCTCTCACACAATAACGAAGTATAATAATATACTTTGTACTTTTATTTTGCATTTATTTATCATGTAATTTTTGACTTGTCTTGCAAAGAGTATTGTTTCCAAATAAATTCACTGATAGAAAGGAAATTAATTTTTGTATATCTGCAGAAAGAAAAAAAGGGATTTTCTTCTGTTTTTTTTTTTTCTTTGGAATTCAGCAAAAATACAAAGGTGCATGGAATTTTTTTCAAGGTGGCAGAGAAGGGGTCCAGCCACAGATCATTTTCACCAAATACGTCCTCAGAATGTTATATGACAGAATTAGTGCAAAATCTTCACACTGGAAAAAACAGAAAAAAACATATGAACTTGAAAAAACGTGTTTTTAGTTAATATAAATGATAGTGTGCGATCATGTAACTTTCAGATACCTAAAGGATGAGGACAGTGTCAAAATACACATGTTTGAGGGTGTCAGATTAAATCTGCACAAGAACCTTTGCTCCTAGCACAGACTAAATTCTTGCAGCACTTGATTTCACAACCATATCTTTTTTTAAAAAAAATGCTCAGCTTTAAAATGCAGCAAAATGATAAAACAAAATCCATCGTCTGGAACTAAATTTATGCCTTCAGGTTCCATTTACAGCTTTAAAATTTAGATGTAAAGCAGAGAGCTTTACCAATTAGGGGTACAGAGTGATCAGCCATGAGGTTAGTTGGGAACTTGATGGATAAGGCCATGTTTTGCTGTTGTGCTTCACAGTCTGACTATGAGGATGGAGAAATACCAGGTTTCAGCCTAGGTTTTTACTCTCTTCCTAGTACCACCTTTCCCCAGCTGATCCATTTTGCACCTTTTCTTGTGCCCATTGCTGCCTTCCCTGTAGCCCTTTCATCCCATTGAATGTCTCCATTTCTCCATTCTGCAGTTTGGACTGCTCGCCCTCAGCCCCTCACTCCCCTTTTATCACTAAGCCTCTTCCTCCTTCTCCATGCCAGCTGTGTTGCTTCTCCTCTACAGGAGGATGGGGCAGGGGCAGAGTGCATTGGGAGGCACGTTTGGCCTCAGCTCCTCTGCCCAGTGCTGCAGCATCCTCATCCTGTTGGAAGATGTCATGAGCGGGGAAGTGCTGCTCAGCCCCATCAGCTGTGAGTGTGTGTGCGTATCTTTGGACCTCAGAGCCTTGTACAGAAGAACCTGAGGAGATTTTCACATGGGTTGTAAATACCAGCACTGGTTTCACCCACGTCTTTGCTGAACTTTTAATCTCTGGTCAAAAGCACGGAATTACTGGAGAGTTTTAGTTTTATGGTGGTATTTATTTGAATGTTGAGGTTAGAGAAAAAGTGAAGTTGACTTACCATTTTCAGAAATGAGTGAACTGTATAAGCTAACTTGAAATATATCCATGTACAGAAATAAAATTCAAATTCAGCTTAATGTGATTCAGCACCATAATAGGAAATTTCAGTGCATGTGAACAAAGTTGGTGAGATTTAATTGAAGGCAGGCTTATGTAATGGAAAATGTAAAAGGTTTCTTACTTGTAGGTATTGTTATTGGTGTTAACTCTGCTCTGTTCCTCTTGTCTGAGATTGTGTTGTCCTGTGAACATACAGGAATATCGGAAGGGGATACGTGGAAGAATGTCTCTGTTTCACGGGTAGGAAAACTAGCGTTCACTGTTGGTCAGAGTTTTCAAGATTTGGCACCACTTTTAAATTTTCAGCTTTTGTTATCCAATCTGAGAGAAAGAAGCTGTCTTTTCAGAGTGGCTTTACATTTGTTCGTCCCACTGAAAGTAAACTGGGGGTCCCAGTCTGCTTTTCTAAAAATCAGGTCTTAGGTGTTTCAGAGGAGGTCTGCAAAAGCTGGCCATTACTGGAATGTTGATTTTTTGCCCTATGTTGCACAGGAAATCTGTTTCAGAGCCAGAAATATAGATTGGATCTCAGGACTTCTACACCTTTGGTTCAGCAGCAAGACCATCTGTCACTTCTAATTCCTGCTATGAAAAAGACAATCTAGTTATCTTTGATGGAATAACTCTGAATTTGCAAGCTACCTTCTTCTCCTTTTCCCCAATTAGATTATCATCCCCTCATGTACACTGGAATCTCTGTTTGAAGGTTCAGCCTTGGATAAAGCTAAACCCAAAGAGAATGATCCATTTTTAATCACCGTCTCCCCATTGAATGTGATATAAACTTGCAAAACATGCTAGCTCCTCTCACCAAAGCAACCTTCACTCAGTTTCAAAAGGGAGAGAAATCTGAGAACAGGTGAATTCTTTGTCACTTTAGATTTTATCAAGGATGTACAGGACTTTTTGCTTCCTTTTAAGCTTGATATGTGTTTGGGAAGATAGAAGATGTATGAGGAGCGGCTGGATTTTTTTCAGACATGTCTCCATCTTAACTAGCATCTGCATATCATTCCAAGAAGGTTCTTTAATCTACTGGGTTCTCGCTCAACTTTGTTTAACTCTCCAAGGCAAAGTACTCTTTCTCATAGCACCGTTAAAAACATGACTAGATCCTCTTTTGTAATAAGGAAACAAGTCAAGTTTCTTCTTTGGAAAGAACCATCCTCATCCTCATCTGGGTAAAAATATGTTTCCTGAGATCATAATGTGTTCCGTCTTTCACATACATGTTTTCATGGTGTAAACTACAGAAATAAACTGGTATGGTATTTCATGGTTTTCATGGTATAAACTACATAATATAATTTCTTCATTTGAGTGGCCTTATTTTTCACAGCTGTAGGTGAGGGAATGTCTCAGGCAGCTCCTTCCATCCAGCTGTTGTTTTTCCCACCCATGTATGCATAAATATATTCCTGAAGCACAAACTCAATTGCTTGTATAGTTCAAGGCATGTCTCTGCTGTTAAATTTTGATGAAAATATGATTGAAATTTTGGGGATTAATGACCACTTGGCAAAAATTCGGCTGAGATCTACTTTATCTGTACCAGTCCTTCCAACCTTCTTTCTACAATGAATAACTAAAAAGGACTGAGGAACCAAAAGCTGTTTCTAGGATACAATGTGCAGCACTTCCTACTCTTGGCTCACTCCGACTTCAACCTCTCAGCTCTGTCATTTTTTTCCGTCTGTGAATTTAAAATAGTTTTTGCCACCAGATCATGAGCTAAAAGCAACAGCATTTGCCCCAACTGTGGGTGGGATCACCTTGCTACCATGATGAAATCAAAGGGGCTGATCTTCATGAGGATTTTGTGGTAGGGTAATTTCCACGCATTATGAATCCTGCTGTTTGGAAAAAACCCATTCCTGCAATGAGTTCAGAGGCTTTGTGTATGTATGTATGTATGTGAGCACACATATGTCCCTACGCAAAGTGTGGCTTCTCTGCATTCGCATTCCAGCTGGCAGTTCCTGGAAAGCTGTCTGGAAAGTCACCATGTAGCTCCAAAAGCTGCTGCAAAAAAGAAATCACAAATGATATGGCCTTCGTCCTGCCATTTGTAACTGTACTGTCCTTTCAGTGCTCCAGTGCTCACACACAGACAGAATGAGCAAGAGATCATTGCTTTTTTGTAATACTTCTTTGAGAGGAGAACAAATTCCTTACGGTGCTGCTTTCTTTGGACGGTCCAGCTGAGGGAAAGAAAAGGTCTTTAAATTGTGTCGCTGCAGGTTGATCTGGGTATAAACACTTTGGGTACATTGATCCATTGTAAACTCCTGGAACAGGAACAGGATGCAGGTATAGTGGACAATTATTATAAAACAATTGCTACTCTATAAACAGCCAGTTTACAGTTTTCTGGTGTCCCCGAGATATAGGTGTTGGTTTCATGTTCTTGGCAGCCCTTCACTCTGTAAGTCAAGGTCCCTCTTTTTGACCAGAAGCTGGCAGGAGGCTCACAGGGCCACTGGGGAAAAGCTACCCTTAAACTGGAAAACTGAAGAGATATTTTTGTCATTTGAGTTTGGGAGAGAAACCCCCTCGCCAGCATTTTGCACTTGCAGTACATGATTACTTTGAGATTTAGAAAGCAAACAAAGAGTCGTCATTAAGAGCAGTTTATTAAATGAAATAAATTTCTCCTTGTGCTGCTGACTAAAGAGCAGGCAATTTAGCTCTTCCTAATTATGGGATTATGTCTAGATTTTTCTAAACTGAAATGACAGTTTATATACACTTTTTTTGAGGTATGCCTGTACTTTTCGAGGTTTTACACAAATGAGCTCTTTTACCTTTCCGCTAGCCACAAGTGCCACCATGTGCAAGTGATTGAAAATGGTGGTGTAAATCTTGGTGCTGCTTCTAGCCAATTACAGAGCCTTGAATACATGGCCCATAGCCACAGGCAGCTATCTGCTCTGGTGTTTAACAGAGGGGTGTTTTTTCTCAGCCAATTCAGGCAGGGCAGATACACACATTCACCCCAGGCCCATGTTTGGGATGGTGAAATAAAATAGTTCCCATAGTTATTCCTAGAAGTTAATTAGCTGTGACAGTGGGAAAGTGACAACCTCATGATTCTTGGATATTTATAACAAGGCTGTCACTTTCTAGGTTAGTCGGGTCATAGAGGAGACAAGTGTGTGAAGTCAGGTTTCTGGCAGGACACAGAGCTGAACCTGCATCGTCGTGCTTCCTTGCCATTGCTTAGATGTTGGCAGAAAGGATCTCTTGGTGCAGCGTTTGTAACACTACACCAGCGTGTGATCTGTATCTTTGGGAAATGTGGCTTCACCGTGCCGCAGAGCTCTGTAAGTGCACATGCATTGCCTTCACCACATGCCTTTAGAGTTTGATCTGGGATTACTGAAATTGGGGTGTCTTTTCTGCTCCTGCTTTCATGAACGCAAGATCAGACTTCCAGGGGCAAAGCAGAGCTATGGCATAGGGAGGTCACAGAGGACATAAAGAAATGCTATGGTGCCATCCCTTGGCGTGCACAGTCTGCTTAGACGGGTGCTACAGCATTCACCGTACCTGCACCATAGTGCCCTTCTGCACCATGCACCGGTTCCTCCATGGGTGACATAGACAACTGGTTCGTGGTCTTTTGCCTCTACTTTATGTATTTAGCAAGCAGTACTGCTACTATCAAGCATCAGGTCTTACCGTAACTATGGAGTTTTCTCATGCAGGAGGAGATGTTAGGGTTTGTTTGACTATTTTTACCATGTAATCAAGGCTTAATGTGCTAAATGTGTTCACTGTACACTGGTAACAGCACAGCTGAGCATGACCTTTTACTACCTAGATTGCTGCTGAGGTCCAGAAAGGCTTCTGGGAATATTTCTGAGAGCATTTTTTTGTATTTTTGAGAGTTAAAAGAGCAAAAGATTTACACCAGTGGAAAAAAGCTCTCAAATTACACATTTTGTGCAAATCACAGGTATTTTATTGGTAATGATAGGCTAACCTGGAATAGATTATTTCAAAAATCTCTTTCATTCAGAGTACCATTTATTAATGTTGCTACAGCTCAGAAAAAGAGAGATCTCATGCTGAGAAATATGAGCGTTACCATTGAGATAAGGAGAGAGCACAGAAATAGGTTCATTTTTGTCTGTCTGTCATTCCAGTCCTTCAGTTTTGGTAGGAAAAACTATCATACAACTTTAGCATGATCTCTAGAGTGTCATTTCCCCATGAAAATTTCTTGCCTGTAAATAGTGAACCAGATTTTGTAGTGGGTTTGTCATCTGCCCAATATTCTTCAGAGAAAGCAGCTGACTGTTGGCTTCCCTAATTATTTCTTTTTCTAATATTGTTTCCTCAGAGCTAGCTTGAAGGGAGAACAAACCCCAACTATATATAAATAATCAACTAAATCCAGATATTTCAGTCAAAAAAAATGTAAAGCTTTGGAACAAACAAAAATACAAAAATAGTTTAATACAAATTTTTCTCTCTTAAAACTGGCAAGATTTCAATAAGCATTTTCTGAGAAATGTTTTATTTCACTGAAAGGTGGGACACTGCTTTTTTGCATTGCTACAAACCCCCACTGGAGAGCAAAGCTGGGAAACTGCCAAACATCTCATACCTGCTGTGACAATGGGTAGCCATATCAACACACACAAACCCATATTTAACTAAACTGTTCAATTGAATTCTAATCTCCAGCTAATCGCTAAGCTTTAAAAAAAAAATCTCCCTATTCATGTTTTACTTCTAAAAAATACCTTTATGATGTAATGCAAGTGAATGAATGGATGAGAGACTCAAGCACAATATGCTATCTACAAAGTGAAATGAGCTACAGGGCTCATATTCTATTAAATATTTGACCCATGAAACTCTCAGTTACAAAGAACCTTTAAATGGAGATTGGGAAGTCACTGAAGTGCCCTTTTAGGGATCCTCAGAGTAGCAGGTGATAGAGAGATGTATTTTTGTTTTGTGCTATGACATCCCAGGGAGAAAGCACTCCAAGCCTCCATAAGCCACACAACTGAATGAGTTTACAGTTGGAGAAGTACCAGTGGTCACTTGTTTTGTGCATAGTAGGTACAGTTTGTGTTCAAAACAGAACTCCAACCTCCTGAATGAAGCACGTGTGTGTGTTGTAGGGGATAGGGAGAGCTTCCATCTTTCCTATCTCAAGACTATATGCAGAAGAAAGCATACTGCCTCTGAATCTGTGCATCAGACTTGGCATCTTCTGTGTGACTGGCGGTATCCAAATTAATTTCTTCTCGGTGTTTCTTAATGGGGTGTATTACAAAACTGAGGAGGTGCTCCTCCCTTGACTTCTTTGGGGCCATAATTTGAAGTTAATAATGGGGGAAATGTGAGTTTAAAATACACAGTCGCCAAGTCAGAACTTGTCACAAAGCACCTCATCATCCTTTAGAAGCCTGAATGGGTACCCTGATGCAGTTTTACCCAGGAAGCACTGATGTTCCCAATAAAAGTCACTTCTGTGGAGAAGATGCTGACCTGTTGCAGAACCAAAACATAATTTCATATGAGGATGCTGTAGAGCAAGTATGAAGAACAAGACATTTCTGTACAGCTGGTTCTCAAGCACAGCCCCTCAGGTCTCTCATACACCAGAAAAGTGTATGAAAAAGAAAAAAGTCTTCCCTGGACCTCTTCACTAAGTTCCAGGTGCTTATCTTCTATGGGAAGCACCTATGGGAAGAAGACTTTCTGGGTCTCAGTTTCCATCTTTTTTGCAGACCTGAACATAAGAGCAGTCTGAACTGTGCTAGTGTTTGGTTGGGGCATCCAGCAAAACCCTCTGTAAGTATGATGGCTCCTTTTTGCTGATTTTAAGAAATTCCTTGCAGGTGGCTCATTCTTTTTCTGTTTTTCTATGCTGCACAATAAGGCTGGACATATCCTTAATTTAACCTGGCAGTGAGAAGTACTGGCATGTACTTTTAACCGAAGTGACTCTCCCTGACCCAGGTTTTATGCTTGCATGGAAATCCTGTCAGTGAAAATAATTTTCCGGTGTCTTTCCATTTGTTCTGTTATTATACTGTGTCTTCAAATCTCCACCTTTTGAGTGCAAATAGGCCAATGTGACCTTCTTACCAAACGATTATTGAAGACTACAGCTAACAAAGTGTTCTAGGGGGCTATCAAATGTCTCCAAGGTAAGGCATGCATAAAACATGAGCACATAGTCGTAAATAACCAGGCTCCTCTTCATTTATTTTAAAATAATGATGGTTGTTTAACTGGCTCGAAAGGGTTACTCTTTCACCCCTAGCTTGCTCTGAGCACCGTGGGAAAATGACATGAACACTGTTTAGTTATAAGGGACGTAGTCATGCAAAACCTTTTCTGTACTTGTGGAGGAAGCCGGAGTGTTTCAAGAAATAATGAAGGTGTGAATCAGCACAATTCTGAATTGTCTGATAAGAAAATCTTTTAATCTCTTGTAGTAATGTAAGGACTCCAATTGCTGCAATTCTCTTCATAAATTGTGCAATAAAATATGGAATAAATCATTGCAAAAGAATCCAGGATTATCAGCAGTCTCTTCCTTTGATATCAGTATTTCTGAACGGTGTTCTTTAAAGGCTTTTGCTTGTTAGTTTAGTTTTAGGAGACAAGTAAACTAATTAGTTCATTTTTTTTTCACTTTATGGTCTGTTCTTGGCATGCTTAGAAAACATTTGAGCTCAAACAGTTCATTTTCAGTTGTGCCCGTTAGCAGGAAGGTTTTCCATTTTTCAAAAACAACTTAAGAAAACAACCAGAACGAGATACTGCTTTCATTAAAAGTATATGCAAAGTAGGAGGAGTTTGGTTGCTGACTTTTTTTTTTTAATATATTTTAAGTGACATTCAAAATATACCAAAAAATCTTCAGTTTTATACCCATGTGTTCAGTCAAAAAAATACTCAAGAATCCTCTTTTGAAAAATATTCCCATTTCTCATTGTTTCTGGAATTTGGCTCCACGTGCTCTATGTGATTTTACAGGATGAAATCTATGGTCTTTTACCAAAGTTTTGTGTTTTTATTTATACAAAAATCACACAATGAAGTAGGATATCAAGGAAGTTAACAGCTTGGTAAGATTTATGCTTTTGAGGCTTCTGTTATGATCAAGAAAGATATAAAATCATGTAAATCACTCAAATTGGAAACCTCAGAACCCAGCTTTGATATATAACTCTTCTCATAATATACAATAAGACTTTGATTACAGCTTTATCATTTCGTTTATCACCTCCTAGGCAGCAGCTGCCCACTGGATAGTGAGGAAATCAAACGTTTATCCATTGCTACCTTTGCCTGTGGATGGTAAAAAGGTATTTATAATATATGACAAAGTCCTGCCATAAAAGATTAGAATAGTGGAGCTAGACAGGAAGAATGATCTACAGCCATAAAGAATAAAGTTTAAAATGTCTGGGTGGGGTTCTGTTGTGGTTTGTCCACCAGCTCCTTGCTCAGGTTGTGGTACGGCCTGGCAGCCCACCCTGGGTAAGAGGTACAGAGCAAAGCACAGCTCCTTGCTGGGTGCCCAAGAACATCCTCTATGCATGCAGTTTTCAAAAGGCTGTGAGAAAGTGGCAAAGCAGTTTCTGGAAACAGCATGCACACTTGCATTTTGGAATTTATTTTTTTTATCACTGGAATACATTTTATAAATATTTGATGAATGTCTGAAAAACTGAAAAATCACATTAATGGTAAGATCCTGGCCCTTTCCCTGTTACCTCCCTCACTTGGTACAGCTGTTTACAGCCAGTAGTTGACTTGGGAAACAACATATAGTACAGCCACTCTTTGTATGTCAATCATGACTGATTCCTTTCCACAAATAATTCCCATATAAAGGTACCAAAATAAAGCTACCTGAGTGCTTGTTTAGCCCCACTTGCTTCATCTGCTGGGCTTTGGGTGCTGGAGGGAAGAAGCCAAGTGACTGGGAGCTGCTGGGGGGTGAGTGGAGAGAAAGCGGGTTGGTAGTGGCATGAGGAGACCACCTCTGCCCAAGGTCCTGGGCATGTTTATATCCCCTGGGACTCAGAAATAGGACCTGTGGCAGGCCGATAGTATAGTATCTCAGGAGGACAAGAGAGGTCCTGAAGGTGAGCTGAATAAGAGGATCTTGGTAGGTGGTGAAAACACACCTTCAGGAAGAGGTAAAAGGACTGAGGGTATGACAAGGAGTAGGTAAAAGATAACATCTAGCTAGTTTATGTGCAAGTGTTGAGATGGGGAACACGGCACTGGACCTGGGAGGGAAAGAGGGCTGCGCAGTGTTAACCTCTGCACAGATCTGCCTTGTGGTGAGGCCAGCTGGCCCTGTCTGGAGCTCTGTGATGCAGTAGTGAGGTCACCTTGCTGTTTTCCTGCTCTGGACGCATTCATGAGCTCGTGGTCCCCGTCATGTGGAGCAATGAAGGAGCTGTGTTGCTGCAAAAATGATATGGATGCCTGTGCATGTGTGTGATTGTATTCTAGCTATAATGGGCTTTAAATACTGTCTGATTCAGATACAATCTAATACAGCATTTTAGACTGTGTGTGAACTGCTTGATTTCCCCTTAGGTTTCTTTAAATATGAGGCAATTTTACAGTAATCTAGAGACAACCTAGTGTAGAAAAATAATAGAGATGCTTCTGTTGTTCCCTTGCCATTTTTACTTCCTCTCTTTTTCTTCGAAACCACCAGTTATTTCCCTGTAGAGCTATGAAGTAGCAGGAAACAAGAACCCCCTAGCCAAGCAAAGTCTCTTCTACAGAACTACAGGAGATATGTCCTGTAGAAAGGTTAATGAGGAACTGAGACTTGTGTGTGTCAGGGTAAAGAGAATTACTCACTTCCTAGTGCACTAGAAGCATTCGTGAAACCTTTTAGGAAATGGCATAATGTATTTTTGGTGTAAAATGAAGCTAGAACAAAGTTGTAAAAAGCTGTACCATCAATCCTGGTTTTGATACATCAGACACTCAGCAACTGCAGGTTTCTTGCTTCCTTATTTCATTGAAAATGCATGCAGAGGACTTTAGAATATATCCTTTTCTCATTTCCTCATCAAGCTCTCCCTAGAAAACACACGTCAAGTAATGTGTGTGAGCCAAGCTGGTGCTGGAAACCAGTCCTGCTGGAGACCAGGTAGAGAGAGCAGCACAGCCCTCTCTTCCTCACCTTTGAGAGGACTTGTATGGCTCAGTGCCCATTGCCATTTCCCTGCCTCCCTCTCCTGGCCTGCAGCAGCCGCTTCCAGGGCTGCTACTATGCACATTCAGAGATTTTTTTTTTTTTTTTCCAATCTCTGCATTTTAATTACACATTCTCCATTTCAAAAGGCTGGATGTTTTGAGATAACAAAATGTTTCCACAGGTCATGATGCTTTCTTTTCCCCTGGATTCCTCTGTTAACAGAAAGCTACTGGTTTCCAGAAGGAAATTGTCTTGATTTCTTTATAGCCTCAATCTGTTCTCACTGAAGCCACTGGCAAACCTTCTGTTTATTTTTCAGGGATACAAAACTAAGCTAAATGCCATCAGGCAGAGATCAGCACATATATTGGACAGTAAGCAAGGCCCTGGGGAGCCTAATGAAGTCATTCATAAGAACTACTTTAAAATTCTTCACAAAATAGGTTTGGGTTTGGTTCTTGCCAGGAATACTAGCTTCCTGAAATGGAAACATTTTGTGGCAATGTATCAATTTCTGTTATCCAGATGGCTATTTTTGGGTCCCAGGTGAAATTTTGTGGGGAGAAAAGGAAGCAGAGAAGAACTTTTTATCTGTGATACTATACTGAGCAAATGTAGCTACCGTGGCTTCTGGACTAGAATTGCTTGCAATTGTCTGAACACATCTGGGTAGATGGACTTAGCCCTTGATTTCAGGTGTCTAAATTGAAAGGCACCTGAAAGAAGATTGGAAAGGGGTTGGACTGGATGATCTTTAAAGTTCTCTTCGAACGCAACTTCATGACGTATGTATGTTTGTGATGTGTAATTATTAAATGTTCCTGTTTACATCTGGTTATGAAAAGTAATTTTGGAGTGGAGAGGGCCATCAACCTGGGGAAAGTAGAAGCATCATTTAAGCCCCTTCTTTTAGTAAGGAGTTGGATTCCACATCATGATGAAGTCTGACACTCCCTGTCACAGGGCACAATATTAATTCAATGCTCAGAAAGCAGTTAGAGGCATCACAGAAGATCTTGTCAAGAACTATAAGCAAAAACTGCTTTTAGTTCAAGAAATTGCTGGAAAATGGCTGAGTATGTTGAAGTAATACCATGCTATTTTTACCTTGTTCTTACACCTTTATCTAGGCACGTGGTCACTGTCCAAGCCAGGTTGCTGGGCTGAAAGCATATTTAATTCAGTCTGATACAGCCGGGCTTTTCATGCTATTTTAAAGAAAGTTTACATGAAAGCACCAAAGAAAATCATTCCTGCCTCACTTCAGCTGTTCCTGCTCTCTTCAATTAGTACTGTGTGTCTGTAGCTGCATCAGCTTTTGCAGCTGAGATCTTCCACAAGGCTCTGAAGGCATCAGGGAAGGAAAAATGATAAATAGAGATGTGAGAAGTGCTAAGGCTGGAACAAGACCAAATGCCAATCGACATTCCACTGGTTTTGATCTACCACTGACGCTAAACTGAACTCAGGGGTCCACATTATTAAAGGCATTCAAATACCTAAAGCTCATCAAAATCTCTGGGAGTGAAGTGTCTGAATATTTTTATAAGCTGGGTCAAAATAAAGCAAATGAACAGTGTTTATGTTAAATCAGAGGGGTGATTTGGTTGGCATTTGGGCCTGATGGGAATACAGGAAAGTAATAGGTACTCTCAAATGTTTAGAAGATCACATGGGTATCTTGCATTTGAAACATCACTATCAGCTTACCTCACTTTTGTGTTGCATTGTGTTGATGTCACAGGCAGTAGACGAGCATAAAAATGAAGTAACTACTGATGAATGCTTCCATGGTTCTTGTATTCCAACAAAAACAGAGCAAGATTTGCCTTGTATTTTGATTACAATTTTCTTTATAAGTAGGACATATTCTAAAGATTATTAATATTAAATAAGCTAGTCTGTCCAACAGCATAAATATGAAGTTCTAGGTTTTTTGCTTATATCCTGAGTCCACATCAGTTGTATCCATGGTGATAGTAAGACTCTTGCTCTGATTCCTTTTCAAGTCAGTGTTGTGATTCTTAGTGATTTTGAAATTGCTTTTCAGTAATTCTAAAAATTAATGGTTAGGCAAATAGTCTCAGCTTTGGCTCAGTCTTCAGTGTGCATGCACCCATTATTAAGTAGCAATCTACAGCAGCGAACCCTTTCATTGTGGTTTGGGTTCTTATATTGTGTCTGTAGGGACAGGATAATCTATTTGAACAAAATCTGGTGATATTGCACCAAACCTTGCTACATGTTTTATTGGGAAATATAAAGGTCAAGCTTGCTCTTTGTAGAGATTGCTGGCTCAGTATAGCTTTACTAGGAGGAGTGAGCAATAGGAATGAGGGAGTGGGGTGATAAATCAGAGGAACACTTGCTTCAATAGATATCTCTCTTACAGTAATTTGCTCTTGGTAAGATATTTAGGGTTTGTTTATCATTCTATCTTTTCTGTGGGTGTGCAGCCTGGAAAATTTTGGGGGAAAAAAACATAAAACAAAAAGATGAGACTATAGTGAGAAGACAGATTGTATAGGTAGGGATCCCCATGTATATGTTGCAGAGGAAAGGAGTGAGGAAGGCAGGTGATAGTAGTGCAGGAGGCACAGCAGGGTGTGCAGAAGCAATATCATAGAAAGCAAGTGAGAAATATTCTCAATTTTGACAGCTGTGGAGTAGGGTAACTTAGGTTGGCCACCCCACGCAAGGGCAGATATGGAGCATTATGCCAATGGGACCAGCAAGAGCCTGGGTTAGCCCAGGGTGTTAGNAGGGGAGGTTTAGGTTGAATATTAGGAAAAATTTCTTGACTGAAAGAGTGATGAGGCATTGGAACAGGCTGCCCAGGGAGGGGTTGGAGTCACCATCCCTGGAGGTATTCAAAAAATGTGTAGATGTGGCACTTTGAGACATGGTTTAGTAGGCATGGTGTGGTGTTTTTTTTGTTTGGTTGTTTTTTTTTGAGTTGATGGTTGGACTAGATGATCTCAGAGGTCCTTTCAAACCTTAACAATTCTATGATTCTATGATTCTATGAAATGCCAGTGGGAAAATTATTGTGTGACAGCTACAGCTCTTCCTCTTGGTGTGTAGAATCTTTTCCCAAAGCTTGGACGGAATAAAATTAATACATGTCTGATAGGAAACTTGAAAATCTTCCTGGTATTCATCAGGAATTGTAGGTTTCCAGAAACACTGTATTGCTAAGCTCAGCCTGAACAAAATGAGGAAGTGCTCCAGAGATTTGCTGTACTGTGCCCTTGAACAAAAGTGAAGCTTAAAAACACTTTAACAAACATTTGTGCTTTTCAAATGCTTATGTGGAGCTCTTGCTTCCCCCTTAGCTGTATAGACTGAAGATGAGGAGGGAGGAGCCTGCACTGTGATTATTCCCCCGGGCAAGGACACCTGAATAAAATGTTTTTTGACTGGAAGAGCCCAGTGAAGAGTCTGTGCTGATGCTATGTACGTGGTTTGTCATTAGTATACATTAACAGTGACTTACAGTTAACCTGAAGTTTTGTTTCTCTGATTGTGTGGGGCTTTTAAAGTTTCAGGTATACAGCTGAATGTTTTCTCTGTTTCCTCTTCAAGTGAACGTGCAAAACATTTGGGTCTGGCCATTCCTCACACTCACCATAAGCAAGCTCTCCCCTGAGTTAGTGATGAGAGAATGCGGTCCATTTTTTAAATGGGGATTTGCAAACTCAAACATATTCACAGATCAAGTTCAGTCAGGAGATTCCTCACATTGCTGCCCTGAATAGTCTCCAGACGCTGTGAAAAATACAACTGGTCTGCACTCCATATAAGCATGGTTTTTTGTTCGTCCATGGGAATGCCAAACAATAATCACTGTCATCCACTTTCACAAATGGCTAGAAATTATTCTCAAAGAAGAGAAAAGAGCCAGTGCTGTCAAGCTAGAAGGCATCTAATACATCTTATGTTACTTCTGATGTACAATGAGATGCAAAAATCTCTCTCTTTTTTACAAACAATTTGACTGATGGAAGAGATGCTTTTAAAGTTTGATACTTCAGTTGGTGGTGTTGCAAGATCTGGAGGACATGATCCAAATTCAAAACGAACTTGTTCAGATAGAGAGATGAATAGGTGAATAAACAAAAGGATGATCAGTGTACCAACTGTGACATTTAGGAAGGGGAATACAAATGCCAGGTGGGTAGTGTCTGCTAAGCAGCAGTATGGCACAGGAAGGTTTAGAGATGAGAGTGGAACAACAGTATATATTAGTCAGCAACATGGTATTGCAAAAAATGGAAATGTCACCCTAGGCTGAAGTTTTGCTTTAAATAACTTGGTAGTCTTAGAAATCCTTTACCAGTAATTCTTTGATAAATGCCTCATTTAGTCTGATGGCCAATTGTTCTTTGCATAGCTGCTCCATTTATTTTTACAAAGCTAACTCATTCTTTACAGCTAGCTCTTAGTAAAGTGAAGCACTCAACTGGGTAGGTTGACTTATGACAGTCAGCTTAAAGACATCTCCAAGTTTGTTTTGAATTAGTCGATACAGGCCCAGTGTAACACCTCATAAAGCCCATGTGTAGCATGGAGTGCCTCATCTCCTTGAACTTGCTCCTTGAGAATGAATTGTTCAGTGGAGAGAGACACAGTGCTGCAGAGGACATTCCAGGGAATCTTCCTAGGACTCTTGTCTATGTCTATGGAGGAGCCCGAGGAAACCCACCCAGGCTAGGGTAATATTTTTGTGGCTGCATCTATCCAAATGACTCGATTGACACAGATTTATTACAAACACAGGATTTGTATGTTGAATTCATCTGTATTCTGCACTTTATTAACAGCAGTGTGGACCAGCTAAGAACGATCTTGTATATAGACTCTGTTTTTCCTTTTTCTTAAAGCACAAGGAGTACAGATATCTTCCTTTGTTTCCCAGGGATTTCCTCATCTGTACATAACTCTTTAGCTGGTACACACTTAAACAGAAAAAGCTTCTTCCCTGTGTGCTGTGTATTGCACAAATTTGCCAATAGTTTTGCTTTTCATTTTAGCTTCTCAAAGCTTGGTTTAAGCCCATCCACATTGGCACCACAATCTACTGAAAACAATGAACCCCATAGCAGTTATGAATGCACAGATGACTTGACAGCCACACCATGTTTAAGATGTAATGACGTAACATTTGCCTGAACTGGTGCTAGTGATGGAGCTGTATACCTAGCTGGAGCTATGCTACTTTAAGCAAATAAAAGTGGAGAGGAGAACAAGACGACTGGTGGCAGGGTTAGCTAACATGACCTGTGAAGAAAGCTGAAGGAACTAGAGTTGTTCAGTCTAGAGAAGAGAAACCAAAGGGGAAGTTTTAAAATATGAAGACCTTTTTATAAAGGAGATGGTGATCAGTGGTTGTCCACAACTGCTGGAGAAAGGACAGGACAATAGCAGCTTGGTTTACAGCAAAAGGAAATTTAGAGTGGATTTTGGTGGAAGCAGTACAGCCTGTATAGTGAAAGAGTGGAATGAGTTTAACTGGGCAGTCTGGGGTCCCTCTCAACACTGACCTCTTCCTTTACGAATTTCACAAAATTCTTTCAGGTATAACCTATGAATATTTAGTCCTGACTCATCAAAAGAAGGCTGGGCTAAATTACATCCTTGAAGTCCCTCATGGCCTTTAATTTCTATGACTCCTTCATTTCTGTTGCTTGCAGTAATGCTGTTTGTCTTCAAACACCTTGTATATTTGTGCACACTGAAAAATGTTTCCTTTGCTAATCTGAAGGCATCATCGAAATTAAGCAAAGCATGAAGAAGCAGGCTAGCTGAGTGAAGCCTTCAAAATCTAGTAGCTGCTACATCTTGTCTGTCCATGGACAACTTCTGTGTTTCCGCCTCTGCTCACTGCTTTGCTTGCAGAGATAAGATTGTCTTATCTGGAAATATCTCCATTTTTGAAGTTTATAAGCAGAGCAGATGTGCACATCTCCTCATACTATAAAGTAATCTGTAAGGTTGGACTGTCTGGCCTCATAAACAAGGAACTGTCATCAACAGTCTGCTTTTTGAAGTTGCTGCATGGGTTAACTGTAGAACGGTATCTCTCTCTGAAGATAAGATCTCAGACTGGACCTTCTCTGCAGCTGAAGTTAAATGTGACAGGCAAGATTTTTTACTTTTTTCCTTCCTCTCTCTCATACAAACACACACATAGCTAAACAACACATGAGAAAACAAGTGGAAATAATTGGGATAAAACAATCTAATATAAAATCATTATCAACAGCCTTGGACTCTGCAAAGCTTTAAAAGCATTTCTGACTGACTTAGTTGACAAACCCCCATCACTCCAAATCTTGTTCCTGGTATTTTTACCTCAGTAACCAGGAAGATGTCTCTCAGAGAGATTATTGTGCTTGTTTTTCCTACCAGTAGTGCACAAATTGCATAGACCTATGGCATTTCTGTTCTAAACCATCACCTGAAGTCAAGAAACAGGGCTTAATTCACAGTCCTCAAGGAAAGTCAAAGGCAGGGGTGGGTAGCTCTTGAGAAGCATTGAGTTCACAGGCAGTTCCAGCACAGATGTTATGCCTAGGCGTGTGACTGGCAGCAAGGTTTGCTGCATTGAGGGTCTACGGGGTGAAACCCATGCCCAGCTGTGGGGGTAAGTGAGCCAAGTGGAACAGCTAAGGCCGACGTCCCTGGCCTGTCCTTGAGCCCTATCTCACAATGGAACAGCAAACCCCGCCAGGAGCTGCTGTCATTTCCTGCCTCCACCCCTTTCCCAGGGTTTCCCAGGCTCGCCAAGGTAGAAGTGTGTTTTGTGGCTTTTCTTCCTTACAAGAGAAATGTGGTATCTCTCTGATCTTTGGAGAAAATTATGGCTTCTCCACAGAGTGTAGCTGGTTGGCATAGTCTTAGGGTCTATCTTTTGGATTGATCTTCCCAAGATCAATCAAATCTTTTCTCTGGAATTCAGTCCTTCCAGTCTGCAAGATCCCTGACCAATTAATTCTTGAGCACTTTATTATTACACTTGTCTGAGCTCAGTAGCTATGGAAAACTCAGTATTTTGGATAAATTGCAAATACTTTTTCCTTATACTCTGGAATAAGCATGAATTATCCCTAAACCTGAGATTTCTTATATTTTCCCCAAATGCAAGCTTAGTATTTATTGAAATCTTCTGTTGATTAAATGTTCTGAATAGTGTATCCAGAAGACTAATCGATATTTTAAATGCACTCAGACATATTAGCTGCTTACTGGTTACACAGAGAAATAATGAACTTGCTATATGAGAAGGTAAAATTAATGAATAATTCATAGCCATTAATTTATTCAGTTTTGCCTTTTGAATTGATTTGGTAATTATTCTTGTATTGCACATCATTTACACATGCTTAGATATAAATATTTACAGTTGCAAATTTGTGGTCAAATCATTTCTATTCTCTGATTGAATGGCTTCTGTAGCACACCAAGCAGTGCAAATTGTGAATTTTACTGTTAAATACACAGCTTGGCAGAATGTGGGTGCTTGAATGATCAAATATAGTGGTTATATCCTGACTGTAAATATGGTCAAACTGATGTATTTCAAATACGAACAAATGTTTGCAGGCAGGTTTTTCTTCATCGCTTATTGCAGTAAGAATGAGGGAAAGATCTTGTGTATTGTGCTGCCACAGTCAACAAAAAACAATGTCTTTTGGCACTGATATTTGTATTGTTTATTCAGCTCTTCTCTCTTTTTCCTTTTTTTTTCAGTTTTTTTTTTTTCCTGCTGATTGTGTTCTACATTTTACAAGTATGATTGCAACATTCAGGAAAATGAGAATTCACTCTAGATGTGGATGACCGGCAAAAAGCCTTCTGTTTCCCTTAACCCATAGTGAAGCTATGTAGCTAGTGGATCCACGAGCAGAATATTATGGATCTGTGAGGGAACTGATGGTCTAACCAAAAGTGCTAATCCACAATGGCTTACTTCAGCCAAAGGAAACTTGCCTTCTAAACTTCCCTTGAAGTTATTGGAGAAAGAGAAACTTCTCTAGAGGATGATTCAGAACAGGAGCCTAATTTTCAGAGCACTGAATCACTTTAGTAGTCTGCTTATTTTGAACAGTGCAGTTTATCTTCCCTCCATTTCCTACTTGCTGCCCTGATTGATGAGTCAGGAATTATGCAGAATGAATGAATTTCACCTTTTATGAATAAAGCATAGCATTGTAATCATTTAAAGCACTTGATTTGAGACTAAGGAACCAGTGAAAGCATTAAGGTGTATTATGTTATGTATTTCTCTCTCTGAACACTTAGAAGAACCTTGAAAAATTCTGGCTTTAAGCACTTAAGTCATTTAATACATTGCAATAATTCAAAGTCACTTAATGTGATTTTCAGTTTTCTTGAAGCAGTCTGGAAAATTATTTTTCCAAAGTTCCTTCACTTTGAAATGCTTCCACAGAAGCACTTGAAGCTGAAAGTAAAGTTAATCCATTTACAGATAGCACCTTCAGAAAAGAACAAAACCTATGAAACTACAATTCGTTCTAAAGGAATAAAGATGAACGCATTAGCATCTGAAGCAATCCTAAAGTAGAATTAGGTATTTGGTTGTAAACACATTTAAGAAATGAGAGTGAATGCTCAGGTGGTCTTAAGGCCAGTCCAGTGGTAGCCTTGGGACTCCTGTATAGGAATGTAAGGGATGCTCAGGAGAAATTTGTTCATTGTCTGCAGCTCGTGAATGGGCGTGAAACCACGTTCAAACTTTGTGGCTCTTCTGCTGCTGGGATGAAGTGCTGTTGCTCAGAGCAGAGATTCGTGACCACAGCAAAGCTGCTGAAGCTGCCACTCTCAACTCTTCATTGTTGCTCTCAGGAGCAACATCATGGGGTTATGTGAGCACCTCCCATCTGGGTAAGTGCCAGATCACCTTGCTGAGCTGTAGCTGACACCCAGGAAGGAAACTCCTGATCAGCAACCTCCACGTAGACATGGGGCCTGATGTAAGTGTTGTCCACAGCCGTGATCTCCTTGGTGGGCCCTCTGTGTCCTTTTCTGTGTGGCGCTGGGGATGCATGTTGCTGCAGATGGCATTAGAATAGCATAGCTCAGCTGGAAGGGACCTACAACAATCATCTAGTGCAACTGCCTGACCGCTTTAGGGCAGACAAAAGTTAAAGCATGTTGTTAAGGGCATTGTCCAAATGTCTCTTAAACACTGACAAGTCTGGGGCATCGACCACCTTTCTAAGAAGCCTGTTGCAGTGTTTGACCACCCTCTCGATAAAGAAATGCTTCCTAATGTCCAGTCTAAACCTCCCCTGGTGCAGCTTTGAACCATTCCCAAGCATCCTATCACTGCATACTGGGGAGAAGAGCTCAGCGTTTCCCTCTCCACTTCCCCTCCTCAGGAAGCTGTAGAGAGCAATGAGGTCGCCCCTCAGCCTCCTTTTCTCCAAACTAGACAAGCCCAAAGTCCTTAGCTACTCCTCACAGGATATTCCTTCCAGCCCTTCCACCAGCTTTGTTGCCCTCCTCTGGATGCATTCAAGGACCTTCACATCCTTCTTAAATGGTGGGGTGCAGAACTGCACACAGTACTCCAGGTGAGGCCACCCCAAAGCTGAATACAGTGGGATAATCACCTCTTTTGACCAGCTGGTTGTGCTGTGTTTGATGCACCCCAGGGTGCGTTTTGCCCACTTGGCTGCCAGGGCACACAGCTGACTCGTATTGAGCCTGCTGTCGACCAGCACCCCCAGACCCCTTTCTGCAGGGCTGCCCTCCAACCACTCCTCTCCCAAATTATACTTGTGCCCAGTGTTACTCAGTCCTAGGTGCAGAATCTGGCATTTGGACTTGTTAAATTTCATTAATCATTGCCTGATGCTCCAATCTATCTAAATCCCTCTGCAAGGCCTCTTGTCCCTCAAGAGAGTCAACAGCACCTCCCAGTTTGGTATCATTGGCAAACTTGCTACTGGTGCACTCAACTCCTGCATCCACACCATTGATAAATATATTGAACAGAACTGGCCCTTGAATTGAACGCTGAGAGACACCCATGGTGACCGGTCACCACCCAGATGTAGTCCCATTCACTACAACCCTTTGAGCTCTGCCCTTCAGCCAGTTCTTCACTCAGCGCACTGTGAACCCGCTCATCCCACAGTTGGACAACTTGTCCAGAAGGGTGCTGTGAGGGACAGCATCAAAAGCCGTACTAAAATCCAGAAAAACTACATCCACCACCTCCCCTTCATCCACTAGGTGGGTGGCCTTATCATAGAAAGATATCAAATTAGTTAAACAGGACTTTCCCTTTGTGATCCCATCTTGACTGTGCCTGATGATTGCATTGTTCTTTAAATGCCTTTCAAAATAGTACCCAGTATAATCTTCTCCATAATTTTTCCAGGAACTGAGGTTAGACTCACAGGTCTGTAGTTCCCTGGGCCTTCCTTCATGCCATTTTTATAGATTGGAATAATATCTCCAGACTCCCAAGACCTATGGTAGATGATCGAGAGGGATCCTGCCGTAACATCTGCTAGCTCCTTCGGTACTCTGGGATGAATTGCATCAGGCCCCATGGACTTGTGAACATTCAGCTTGGTCCCTTACAATTTCAGTGTCCAGGACACATTCTTCTAGCTTGTCAGCATCTTGGGACAACCACTGTTAATGCATCCGAATTGAAATTACATGTCTAACAAATGCTTCTACAGATGTTGCATAGGGCATCTATGCGTGGTGACTCCCATACAGGACACTTAGGATGGGTGTGCCACTCAGGACATCCAGCTGCCAGGGGCTGATCTGCAGGGAGCTTCTGCCCCAGGCACCTGCAGGTGGTCCCACTTCCTACGCTAGTCACCTGCTGCCATCTGCCGGATTTTTTTCCAGTGCCTTTGTCACCCCTGTACTCTCTGGGGGCTTGATAGGACCTCCAAGCACCCTTGGCTTATCATACAATTACTGTTTTAAATACAGTTTCCTTCATGGGCAAGGTCCTTACAGGGTTTGCACCAGTTCAGAAATGCCACAATGTGGGGGGCAGTTGGTGAGCTCCTTATGGCTGTGTCAGGTGCCTATAATGTGTGTGCACTCCCCTTTGGTCACATACATGAATTGAGAAGAGGGAAGACCAAAGGGGCATTGCATTGAGATGAGAAATTCTGTGCTGGTGGGTACTGTGACAATATGAAGGGTGCTTGAATTTGGCTTCCTGCTTGTGATGTGGTACATTTTGAGGTAGTGTACCTGTGATTAACTCTTCTTTCCCTAGGTGAACAGACAGAAATGATACTTGCTTCTTAGTGCTTCTTAGTGTAATGCTAAAATACTGTAGTCTCTTCACATATTTATTTGAAAAGTAGGAACAAAATTCTGCTGTCAGTAAAATGAATTGTCAGAACAACTGCATGTACTGAGTTTAATTTCATTTAATATTTAATGACTAGTTAGCTTTTCCTGGGATAATGATTTCGCAAGAAGAGAAAGATCAGAGCAGACCTCCTGCTAGTGTAGCACAGCTACAGCAGGAATTGCAGAAATGCAGGGTCAGTCCAGCAGAATGACATTCTGCCACCTGTAGTCATCATGGATAGCATGTCACTCCTTGAGGGTCTGCACTTGGGTCAGTAGAACTGCTGTAGAGGAAAGGACACATTCAGTATGCATTAAAGCACAGAATTTGACCCTAACTGCAAAATGTTTCCTCACTTGGTGAGAATAAACCGGACATGGTTTAAGGCAATCATCTCTATTCTCCTGCTTTTTATGAGAGAGGGGTGGGACATCTCCTCCCAGATCTCACATGTCACAGGACTGTGCTGTCCAGTCCTTTCCACAGTCATATAAATTCCTCATTCAACCATGTCATGGTGAGGCTATTTTATTTAAAGAGAACATTTCCACAATAATTTCCACATGTTTGGAACAGCAATCTGCCTAAATTTCTGTATGGCAAACTCAACACTAGATACATTTGACCATCAAATAGTATCTGTAGGGTTTTGACATCAATGTCAAAAGTAATGTTTCTACACTCAGTGGGTTGGCAGATGTAGGTGTTGGTGGTCCACACAGCAGAATAGGCGCTGATTTGTTTTCTCACAATTGTATTGGCTCTGCAGTGCAAAGAGTCTTGTTATTTCTTGTCTTTAGCATTGTCAGATGCATTCCTCTGAATTTTGAGAATTAGAAGAACCATTAGATACAAGGAAGGAACAAGAAGACCCACAGCATATGTTCAGTCTGCAGGCAAACAGTACTGCCTGTGCTAACCCTAATCCATGTGTATAAAGATGGTCTGGGAAGCTAATTATGACAGGCAAAAAAAAAAGAAAGGACTGTAGGAATTTGCTCCAAATGACAGCAAATGCAGTTGGCAGAATGACTGAAACTCAGTCCCTGAAGAATCCCTCCAGGATATGTAGCTTTTCTGACACACATTGAGTGGGCTTATTAGGTGGATTCAAAGATTTTACAGTCATTTTCTACCCATAGCCAGGCTAACACCTGTAATTCTTCCTCTTTCTATTTTTTTTTCTGCCATTGGATAGGGACCAGCTCCAGAGATCAATTTGTTTATTTGTGGGTTTTTTTGATGACAGATGAATTGACTGATAGTGTCATCACCACCTTGTGAACCCAAGGATAAATTCACAGGCTGTTAGCAAAAGCATTGCCTGATGCCTGTCATCTCTACTGAGCAGGCATTGCTCCCTCCTCCCCAAACTCTCAGAGTGGCTTGAGGCTCCTTTTCCTTTAATGTTTTATTTTCCACTGAACTGCACCATGTGGTTAATTTTCCTTCTTACTTTGCAGCTTCTCCTCACCAGCCTGCACCATTATGTGGGTATATTCCACTTTCTGATCTCACAGTCTGCCAAGCACAAGTTGCAGTGAGAAAGAGTGGCACAGATTTTAGATAACCTGTTTACTTTCTTTCCTGGCTGGCATTAAGGAGGAAATAACTGAAGATTTGTACCTGTTCGTTTTAAATAAATCCCAAAAGATTTCTAAAGGCATAGAAACAATGGTTTTCAGGTATTGCCCTTGCCTGCCTACCAGATGCCAACAGGGGGAGTTTCAGCTCTGTCTCAGATTTATGCTTCTGACAGTATTCTCGCCTTTAGTGATATTGATCATGAGGGATAAAAGTTATTTATTTTCCCACATTTCAATAACATTTCTTAACGCCTCTTTCCTTTAAAGAAACACTTCTGTAGCTCTTCTATAGATTGAAAATGAAGGCACAGTTCATATCTCTTGCTGAAATCCTTTCAAAAAGAGACCAGTGATGGAATGGTTCTACACCTTGCTTTGCTAGAGTGAAAGAAAACTCATTTGCCTTTGAGATGAATCAAAACCAGATTTTAGAAAACCATCTCCATTTCTCCCTTCCCCTGGAAAACCCTGATGATTGAGGCGTAGTTGACTTCTCTTGCTCATTTTGTATAAACTAAGATTTGAATGATAAGACCTTAGAAAACCAAAAATCTGCCTCTGGCCTATCAGTTTAAATCAATTAATTCATAGCCAGATAGAAAACAAATGTAGAAGAAATATCTCCCTTTGATTTGTTTGTTTATGTGTTTAAGGAGGAAGTAAATGGTGAAGAACTTCACTTGTGAGGAAGCAGAATGACATCTTAGGGAAATGAGGTTCTGTCCTTAGAAATGGGATGTAAGCTTGTGTAGAAGGGAATGGAGGAAGGTTTTTTTGAGAGACATTTTGTCTCTTTATAAATAGGACAGAATATAACTGTACAGTGCTTCAGCTGATTCTGCCGGGTCCCAGCAAATTGCAGTTTCTTTTCTTTTCACAAAATTTCTTATTTATTTATTATGTAAAAATTGTTTTTGAAACTGTCTTCAAAGAACAAGGACTGTATCTTTTCTGTAATATAAGCATGATATTTCAGTTGCTACTGAAGAATGTACCTTCCATATATTGAGCCTCTAGGGTTCACCCAAGTTGCATTTCAAGCATTTTTTGCTGCCATCCAGACCAGACTTCAACTTCTGAATCTGCGTCATTTTGGGGTGTGAAAACATGAACAGATTAAATCCAAAGCTCTTCAGGAGAAAACTGAAATGTCCTGAGTCATCCAATGAAAGTTGACACTAGCTCCTCTTTTCAAAGTCTTATTACCTCTGGCTCTGAGCTTCAAAACTATAGCTGCTTTCAACTACGATGTCTCAGCTGACAGGGTCCAGAGCCATGATCTTGTCAACAGAGGCCAGGTGGAAGAAATCTCGCTTAGGCAGTTTCTCCTCTTTGGGGGAATCCTGCAAAATTGACTTCTTCCTAGTTTGTGGAAGAAGCATTTTTAAGGGATTAAAAATTCTTCAGCTTCCACTAGGCATCTGAATCTTGAATTCACAAGCTGTGTCATTCCCTCCATACCCATACACAGGAGGGCCATGCTCTGTGTAATATACAAAAATGTATAAGTAAAGATGTGTATATATATGTATATAAAAACTACTTCAGAAATCCAAATTAAAATTCATGTCTATAGCAGTCATGCTCATCATTTCACTCCGTGCAGTTTCACAGTCGGTTAGAAACCTCTTTAATTAGTAGCTATTAGCAATTTGGTGAGTAGGTTGCTGGAGTGGAGAAGGTTAATGCCATATCTGGGGGGGAAGGGAGTCAACTTACTGTTGTAGGATGTAGGACATTTTTCTTGATTTTATGAAATTATGTTGGAGAGAAATCCACTGTGTCTTGATATTGACATAATTGCGTTGCATATGCTGAAATGGCCCTCTGTAATGGGCTGATCCTGCACATGTACCAAAGGGCAAGGATGACCTGGTGCGGCTTGCTGAGATGCTCTGTCTATTCCCATGCCAGCAGCCCAGCCAGAAGGGGTGAATGGTTCCAAGGGTATTAAGAGGGGTGCCAAGATCAGTCTGGGCTGGCAGGTTTTACTGGGACAGTTGCAATATTGCAGTAATACATCTGCCTGGGCCTGGCTCTTGAGTAAGAAATGGAGAGTAAAAGTAATTCCCAAGGATATTGAAGTAGGTCGTCTCCATCACTGACTGTGACCCAAATATCTCCCCTGAGAATGAAGCCTCATTTCACACCCTAGCCAAACAGTGTGAAGACAGGGCTGGAAACCCTCCCATTTCTCCTGTGTACAACTTCTGGTTAAAGCCCAGCCTGATTGTTCAGACCACTGGCAGAGAGTGAAAGAGAGGAAAGATATGTGGATGTAAGGAGAGTGTTTAGATCAATAATGAAGAGAGGCTGGATTAAGGCAGCTACACAAGCTTGCATGGCTATTTCCACTCGTGTTGTCCTCACACCTTCTCTGAGAGAAGATTTTTGTCCCAAACACAAGGATACATTGCAGGATACATTGCAGTGCACCACACAGCCATGGCTTCTGGCCACACATCTGCTTGTGAGGACATGCCGGTTTGCACCATACCAGTGTGTGCCCTGCTTTCCCTGAGAAGGAAGCATGTGTGCACAAGGGCAGGGAAGGAGCTGAGGTGCAGCCAGTATGCTGGTCAGGATGGCTATGGAACCAGGCCCACAGGTGCACCGGGGAGTTTGCTGTCCTGTAGGCAACTACGCAGCCAGAGGTCATGCTGGGGGATCAGGGCTGCAAGTGTATTGCTGCCCAATGAACACAGCTTTGAGACAGCTTTCTTATGGCTGCACAAAAGGGGCTCCCAAGGCTATGATCTGTAATTATGGGCTCAGGGCTGTGTTTAGGAAGTGTACAAAATGTTATGGCTGCAGTAGAACATGGGTACATTTTCTGTGCCTTTGACCGAGAAGACAAAACTGGTGGTGTTGCACTGTAAACACCATATTAAGCACTGAGGATCATGATGGTGTTTTAAACAAGATAACCTAGTCAATGGGTAGGCTGCTGGGTGGACCACATGCACAACCATCTTTGTATATAACAAATTCAAAAGCCTTGTGAAAGAGTAAGTAGGAAAGCTTAAGTTAACTTATAGTATGGAGGTGGACCTTTGAGGTAAATACATTAAAAACTTTTTACTGGTAAATGAAATATCAATGGAAAATGGCTGATGTCTCTATCCATGACTTCCAGGCAGGCTTACATGGACATTAAACAAAACTGTGTGCTTTTCCGGAGTAAGGCCAAGATACTGTCAAGGATCATATATCTTTTAGTCAAGTGGTATAAGATTTCACTGTCTCTAAGAGAAAAGGGATATCTACAGAGGCAAGTGGAAATATCAGTAGAAGAATTGTTTCCAAGAGCTGTGTGTTTAAAAGACAAAATCCCATAAAACATTGCCAGGAATGACAGAGGAATGAGAGGTAATGCTTTAGACCAAAACAAAACAACAAATAAAGAAGCAAGTAAGAGTTGTGTATACCATGTGCTTAAGAACAATAGCGCTGAGTCAAAACCTGCTGGACTCAGTTGGGAATGCTGTGGTTTAGCTAGCCCAGCTGAGCTGAACTGGAATGCTCTTTTTGTCTTTCAACAAGCCTGTAAAAGTTGGCAGAGAACTGATCAGCTGTTCAAGCCCAGCTGAACAGCCCTTGGAGTTCAGCTCATATCTGGTTAGGGGCCCAGCAGAAAAATTAAGGGTCAATCAGGTTGTAGGCTTAGCTGGTGGTTGTGTTTGAGAGGTGTGTAAAATAAGATGTTTTTTCCTGCATGGAAGAAAAAATGTTTGTTGCCTCAGAAAGATGTGTCCTCATGCACTCTTCTTTTCTGAAGCAGGGGCTTGCCATGTAAGTAGAAACATGAGCAGTAGCTTGGGGAGTTATTTCATCCATGTGATGTTACACAGACTAGCTTAGCTCGTTGTCTAGGGATGCATGTCCAAGGCAATTTAGGTCTATCTAAGTTGGTGCTATCACAGTTTGGTCCTGCACCTTGCTCCCTCTCTCCTTGCCAACGCTGATATTTGTCTGATCTTGTCATAAGCTAGTTCAGGGAACTAAACTGATTGAAGACTACTGCTTTTTCCTGCAGAGTTACCTTTTACCTGGTTTGACTTCCCGAACCACCTCACAGCAGGGTCATAGCAGGGCCTAGCACTGGCACGCAAGAGGTAGCTGGAATTTGTGGCTGTGGTGAGAAGGAAATGGCAGGACTTGGATTAGTCGAGCTCTCGGGGAACCTCAACCCACAGTAGTTTACTCTTTCTCCTGCTCCACTGCATCCGCTTATAGACCTCCAGTCCCCTTATGGATTTTATATCCAAGTTTATCTGAGTATGTACCCTTTAGCTGAAACTATTTTGTAGTGCATCGGCATATTGCTGGACCGGCTTTCTCCTTCACAGTCAGACTGTGCTCAGAAAGGCTGGACTTAGCAGTCAGCAGCATAATCTGTCTACCTGTGTTTGTTAAATGCTGTGGGTCCCAGCTTGGAAGGCTTGAATCCCACCACCCCAACAGCTCCCACTCAGATCAAGGCAATGAAGACATATAGAGGTACAAAGACACCCTGCAGTGCACCTAGGGGTGATGCTAATTTAATTTGGGCATATCTTGGGAAGGCAAATGTGTTGACGTCAATCTCAGCCTCATTCTATACTGGCTGGTCCCGAGGAGAGAAGGTCTCACCATCCCCGACCCCACGGCCTTTCTTCTATGTCCTCCACTCAGCTGTTTTGTAGCTCGACATATGCTATGCATTCAGTGTTGGTGGAGGCAAGGCTGACAGAGGCATGGAGAGTTTGACCACATGTGCTAAAAGTGCTTGTGGTGAATCTTAATAACATCACTTACGCTCTGGGCATTGGTAGGCTATGCAGTCGCTTCCATTTTATGTTAGGAAGATGTCTATGTGAAAAAAAGCAATAGAGCTCAGAGTGGTAATGGTTTGGTCCTGTCTTCTCCTTTAAGGGGTCCAGAAGTATCAATAAAAATATGCACTTTGGGATTATTAGTGGGAAGCAGTGCTTCAGAACATGGTCTCAAACAGTGTCCCTTGGGAACTTGCCCTACCAAATGATGCCGACTCCTTCAGTTCAAAGAAAGACAAAGTACTTTCAAAATTTGGCATGTACGTAACAGTTGTAGTTGCTGCAGATATAGAGTAACTGTAGCTGAGAGCGGCCTGTGAAATCATGAAAGGTGGGGAGAAGTCCCCAGAAACAATTTCTCTCCTAAGTGTGGATTCCACATTTTGTGGAGGCCTGAGAGTCTGCCTGTAATTTCACCTTTTCTGACAGTTTGATTTCTCTTTCCACTTGCTGACCATTGTCATTATTTTAAGCTTCTGTCTCTCATCTGTTTGCCTTAGCAATTTCTGTTAACTCTAGCCCAGCCTACATGTTTTAGCTACTAACGGTTTCAGATGGAGGGATGTGACCTTCCTTCCTTAATGTTTTTTCAGTGTTCCTTTGTTGCTGGGTATGGGATGCAGGAAATATTTTTTTTCCCTCAGAATGAGGCTGTAGTTACCTGAGGGTTGAAAAAATGAACATTGTAATTCAAGGCAATAGCACATAGCAGTGAAGAATGTAAATGGTGCTTTTAACTTAGCCTCGTTTCTTGCAATCCCTTTTTCACCAGGAGCAGACAAATGACTATTCCAGTAATTAAAAGGAATACACCTGGAGAATTAGCTGTATAATGAATGCCCCAGAAGTTGAAGCTTCAGCTCTCTGATTGTGCATTCAGTCCCCACAGGCCTAAAATGCAGAAGCCAAATTCCAGTTTAGAGCTGCTGCTTCCGGATGGCAGCATGAGCTCTCATACCAGCACCTTTTAAAGAACATATTCTTATATTAATTATCCTTTTCCAGTGCATACCTTAAAGTGACATTTAATGGGAGCAAGAATAGGGCGGAAATAAATGCTGAAATGTGATAGCATGCATTTTATGTGGATTATCCATGGTCAGAAGAGGAAGTAATGATCTGATAAGGGTTTCAAGTTCTAATGTATGTGAAAAAGGGAGAGAATAACTCCCACAATGGAGTTATCTATGGCTGTTCTTGGTCAAATGGGAAATACATAGCTTCTATGCCCCTGGGTGACAGGACAAAATCTAGAGTAGCTGCACTCCTTTATATATGAGTAAACTGGCTGCATTTCTCTCTTATTCAGAAGATATTCATCTTGCTTTTTAATCTTAGAATATAACCAGTGCTAAATGTCAGAGAAAAGGGTTGAAAACTAGTAAGGTTCTTTTTCATGTTATACAGCTTTGGACACCCTTTTATGAACAAAATGACTTGGCAAAGTGTGAAGTAACAAAGGAATTGTAAGCAGTGGCCAGCATGTGGAAAGTCAAAACTATCTACAGCTGAATAATGTTCTTATTGGAAATGAAGGGCAAACAGGAGCATCATTGATTATTGCCTCTCTATGTGGCTTCAGAGATCACATAATCCAAAGTAAAAAATGGCATGCATGTGTTCCCTAAGATATTCTTTTGAATGGAGGGGCTATATATCAAAACCTTATTTCCTGGTAATGAATTTTAAATAAGTGCCCAGGGCATCAGGTCACTGATGTTTCCACTTTGCAAACTGGGTGGGCTATGAAAGCCCCTAGAGCCCTTCAAAGGCGCCTTAAAAAAGATCCCTAGCTTTAACTGACCAAACTTTTCAAGAAAAATACCTGAAACAATTAGGAGAATGAAAACCAGGAGGTCAGATTACTTGGCCTATGGCTGAGGATTTACATAAATAGGCCTAACCTTTGACTTGAAAATAAAAGGTAAGTACAGAGCCCTGACAGAACAGCAGGTCATTGGTATTTACTCTGTAAAGTACTGCCTCTGATGCTATGACAAAAATGCCAGGAATTCCACTGATCACTGTGTGCTGATAGGGCTCAAAGGTATGCAGCCAGCTAACAGAAACCCAGCCTACCTGGCTGATCGAAACTGCATTACTCCCACGCATTTATAACCTGCAATCTGTGAGCGTGGGAAAGTGTGCAAGGCCTTAGACTAACTCCTGAGGAAAAAAAAATGGAGAAAGGTGCTGTCTTTAACAGTCTTTTGAGTGTTTTGTGGTTTGGGCAACATATAATAAAATTAACAAAAAGTCTCTGAAAGAGCATCTTAAGATGTTTTCTTCACTGTATGTGCTGCTGTTCAAGAGACTCCAGAATTGGTGTACATGTGCAGGCTGAGATTGGTACCACATTCAGGGTCGTGCAGATATGGGACTTTGTGAAAGATAATCTGTGCTTACAAGCAGTCTTCAACTGTCAAAATGGTAACAAGCTGTAGGAATCCAGTACCCTGGCTCAATTTTTAACTGATAAAACTCTAGGCAGTAAACCTACAGGAGAAATTGTATGTTGTGTGTTTGTGCTACATTTTGTCAAGCAATGGCTCTGCGCTCACAGGTCAGAGAGGGAAAGGTGAACCAAAAAAATTTTTTTGCATTTTTATGTCTAGCACAATAACAACATTTTAGATATTTTTTTCTTTTCTACATGGATAGCAGAGAAAAGAATACCACTGCAAAAGTGCAAACAATGAAGGCAAAGCTTTTATGTTCATTTTTTAGAGAGAGAGATTCAGTTTCCTGTTCCAGTTTGAGACACAAGCAGACATCAAGTATCCTGCAGGCTGTTTCAAACTTGTTTCTCTAATTAATCAAAAGTGATCCATTACAGAAAACCTGCAGGAATGTCAGAGGTGGATGCTTCTGCTGTACTGTTTTTGACTTGCTTGTTGCAACAGAGGGGGAAGCTGTTAGTGCCTGTCTAGTAAATTATTGAAGGATGGTGTAAGAGGGCCTGCCGCCTTCCTCTTGAATGGCCAGGAAGCCTGGGGCTAGCCAGCCCCGTGCTGCTTTCTCTGTCTGCTAGGCGGCTGCGGCTGCAGGATTTTGGAGGGAGGTGGAGGAATACCCCACAGCTGGGGACTGATCAGGGTAGAAGATGGGCTGGCCCCATGCCCTGGGCGCTGCCTGGTTGAGTCCTGTGGTTGGGAAGCTGGGCAGGCAGTGATGAAGCAGGAGGAGCTAGTATCCACTGGAGGATGGTCAAGCGGGGTGTCCTGGAGAGGAGCCAGTTGTTGGTCCCCCTGTGTCTGGTGAGTTTGAGCACTGTGTGAGGAGAAGCCCAGCCTCCCCTCTCTGACCAGCATGGCCTTCACAGGGGCTTGTCTCCTTTCCCCCTCTGGCCAACAGGCATGAACTCAAGGTATAATTTTGAAGGGAAATGAAGAGCATTTGAAGGGTATCCAGTCTCTGGAGGGTGTTCATGGTGACCTAGAGCCCCTTTGGCCTTAGTTCTGGTGTGTTCTCTTTCCAGGCTCGGCTGCCTCCTCCTATGACCCCTGCCTGCCCTAGGTCTTCCCAGGCAGAGTGGTGGCCAGGTGTCCCCTCCTCTGAGTCAATTCTGTGATCTCCCCCATGGGAAGTGTAGG
Organism: Scopus umbretta; assembly: GCA_013400535.1. Taxonomy (NCBI): domain Eukaryota; kingdom Metazoa; phylum Chordata; class Aves; order Pelecaniformes; family Scopidae; genus Scopus; species Scopus umbretta. Next base: position 104,344 of record VZTL01055870.1, on the reverse strand, counting down.
CCAGTCTGCTTTTGCCTCCATGTATAGTGGTGCTGTGTCGTGCTGGAACTGTTTTACTGATGCACTGGACTCAGGGGCACCGGGGCAGAGTCATTATCTATCAAGTCCCATACTGCACTACAAATTGCTTGATGTCTTGCATGCTGAGCTATCTGCCCTGCTCTGTCAGACTGACTACATCTGGCAGAAATGGATTTGCTATGTATAACTGCAAGGTTAGCAGTAGTGAGGCTATCTCAGGGAATTGAGGGCAAGAGTTCATAAACAACCCATTTCCAAGAGGTGTGCAGTCCAGGGTGGGGAGCTGCCACTGGTGATAATGCTGCCTTGCAAAATTATGTGAATGAATCCCTCATTCAGGGTAAATAAGGAGTACTTCTGTCTTGCTTGGGGGTGAGGAAAACAGAGTTGGAGGCCTAGACAAGTTCCCATGGCTCATCTCAATCAGTGTTTTGGTGTCTGCTGTGAACTTTAAGAGCACCTTCAGTGCTGATCTTCACGTGAGCCTCCTCTAAAATACCTCCAGACCTTCTTGATTTTTCAATCCCTAACCATTGTAACTGCTGTTTAACCAATTTTTCTGTTAATCACCATCCCGTATCTTTGAACATAACTCTGCCGAGTACTGAGTGCTCTCCCTTACCTGGGTAGTGGTGCCAGAAGCATGCTATCACAGCCCCTGTACTAGTAGCCTGAAAGGCTTTATACTGTGATATATAATCTGTGATAAATATTGTCCATGTTTCATTTTCAGGCGGAACAACCTTTTTCTTTCTTCCCTTTTAAATAGGTATGTGTATAGTTTGGGTTGCAAAGTTTGCTTTGCTTTAGACAAAAGAGCTTCCCAAGTGTAGTTTGCTTAAAGACTTCCTCCTTAGCCAAAGAATGATGCACATCCCATCAGCATGGTGATGCAGATCCAGGTCCATTCATATGCAAAAGAGAAACAGTGCCTGCAGTCCCTTTGGCTCATGAGAAATCATATGCTGACAGACATTTTTTCTCTTATTATACGATTTTGAGATGGTTTCAAATTGTGCATTTGGGAACTCTGTGCTTTAAAGAAAGTGAGTAGGCTTTTCCTGAGCTCATATTCTGATTCTGGTTCCTACATTGTAGCTATAGGAGAATACAATTTAGGAGGAAGGTGATTTCCTGGGGCGATTTTGGCAATGGCAACAAGGTGCATATAAGCAGTTTATAGACTAGGGCCAATGCCCCCTCTCCTGCTTGACCATGCTGTTTCTTAGTTTTTTTCAGTGTGCGTGATGTAGATGATGCCACCTCCTAACTTGAGCTGTAAAAAAGTGAGAGGACAGGATCAATCCTTGGGGGATGTCTGTGGACAAATTAATTTTGTCCATATTGTCACCTCATTCCTGATCTTCAGGTTCCTGTCAACTACTTCTGTTTCTCAGGTTTTCCATAAAAAGCTGCATTGTTTATGGACTGCTATCCCTTCACAGTTTGCTCACAGACTGCTCTTGAGTATTCTCAGACTAAGATTTCGGTTGGTGGGATAGATTTTGTGGAATGATGAACCTTGTCCCCCTGCCTTGACCAGTAAGGCAGCTCTACTTTGGCTCTACTCTTCTTCTGTTTCTCTTTTTATTAAAATGTATGTAAATCCTCCTACCCATTATACCATCAAAAACATGTTCTTGCTTCCTGTGAAATGCCTAAAGGCAGTATTGAATTCATCCTTACATGACATCTGATGGCAGGGGGCTTTTGATTAACAGTACTTGTGCCACTCCATTCTTGCAAAAACACAAGAAAATACCTAGTATGAGAAGACTTTCAAAACATTACGCTGCCATTTGATTCCTTCACATAATTATTTGCTTCTTTTCGGAACACTTATAAATGTGGCACTCACCCTGTCATCCCATAGTGGCTGGGTTCATCCATGCAGTAGCTTTTTCTGATGGCTCTGTACCTAACAGAGCAATGTACCTCTCCAGCCCCTCTTTTAGCTTCTGCCTTGGAGGGAGAGTTAAACTTCACTCCCTGCAAGGGCTTAATTGAATTTCTTTGGGGAGACTGTGTTGGGGTTGGACTCTTTCATCTCTATTCCTTACTTCTATTCCTTGCCTGCTGGTGCTTCTTTCCCTTCTGGAAAGTCATCTTCAGTCCCTTCAGTCTCCTCCAACATTGTTTTGTCCCCAGCCAATACGTTCTGTGGCTCTGTCCCCAGATAAAACCAAGAATTTGATACGGTTCTAACCCCAAGGAGATTATTTTCTTCCCCAAGTCTCTATTGTTTCAACATGTTATTTATTCCTCCATTCATCTGCTTCCTGTAGTGCCTAATCAGGGTAAGACTGTCGCTGTAAATCTCAGATCAGTCCAGCTTACCTTCTTTTTCCTATAGATTTTCCCTCAGATCTAGCAAGACTGCAACTGAGACCAGAGGTTTGGTTACCTACATCCAGCTGGAAGTTAAGGTGCCCCTTTTGCTTGGGTTGGTTGCCAGTTCACTTCCAGGCACAGTGCTGTGTCCAGCTCCGGCAGAGGACTCCCTTGAGTGGTACTGTCCACCTGGGTTGTTCTTGCACATGCTCTCCGAGCATTTGTAAACTTTTCCCCAGCAGCCTTGTGGAGCTCAGGCTTGTTAGGTTGCTTCCTATTGTAGAGAAGAGCTATTTCATATATTCACTGATAGCTGAGAAACATAAACATTCAGAAGCCAAACATTACTCAAAGTCATAGGAAAAGAAGGCTGCATTTGTAAAATCTTGTGTGGAGAAGCCCATTTTGTCTCATGAAGAGCTCTCAGGCACCATATCAAGTTTGTGGTTTGCTAAAGGAGGCATCAGCCAAAACAGCTGGAGCCAAAAGGCTTTGATTAATTTCATTTATTTTTAACTTTCCATTAAAATGCCTGAGAAAAGAAAAAAAGTTGCTTCCTTGGAGAGCCCTTCAGCTCTGAGAAAGATACCTGCTGCAATCTAGAAACAGGCTTGTTCTGGGAACAGCCCGTCCAAGCACTGCCCAGGGGGCTGTAGTTTGTTCTTTTTTTATGTATCTATTAGTTTTGACCCTGAACACAGCCACCTCTTTCAAAGGCTGCTGTTGTGGGTTGGGTTTTGGGTTTTTTTTTTGTTGTTGTTGAAGAGCTGAGCAGGGTCCAGCTCATGGGAGCGGAGCACAGCAAGAGCCGGGAGAGCCCAAGCGACGGCAGCCTGGGCTGCGTCAGTCAGCCGGTCACAAGGATGCCTGTCATGTGCTGCTGCTCAGACAAAGATCCCTTTCTTTCCATGCCTGGTGGGTTCTCCATCAATGAGAGGACCTTGTTCTACAAACAGAAATCAAACCTCCGTAATTGCAGTGTCACTGATAAAACATGACTTCTTTACCAATTTCTACAAGCACTTTGACCTCTTGCCTTGGTGCAACATATTTGAAGATTTTTTGTCTCTAGCTCCTTTTATAGTTTTGATGGAAATACTGCAGGAAAGTTTATTTTGGGAGTATTTTTTATCTATCTCAAGCAAGGAGCTAATCTTGTGAACTTACAGTCAAAACCACTATGAATTGTCTGGAGTACTTGTTAGCTCTAAATAAAAATTATTTCAGGTTATGGTTTACTTTTTGTTTAAATTTAGAACTACTTTTGCATGAATAATTAGTGTTATGTGTTTTCAACAAAGATGAGAACAAAATTTCTGTTCCACACAGCTTCCATTCCTAAAAAAAAGTGAAAAATTTAAGTAAGAAGGCTGCAAAAAAAAAA
>VZTL01055870.1:70928-100572 GCA_013400535.1 Scopus umbretta | reverse complement strand
AAAAAAAAAAAAAAAGAGTAGTTCTGAATAGCATGTCTAAGCAGCTGTGTTATTTTTTTCTTCCCCCAATTGAATTATTGCTATAACTGTTCTTTCTAAGTTAAGATCTCACTGGGGGAAGGAAGAAAGTTTCTAGGTTTCACAGCAGGCAAGTCTTTAACAAGAAGTTAATGTAGGATAATGAAGGGGTCAGGAAAACTGTAAGCACAAAGGGACTGTCCAGAAGACTGTCTAGAGATAAGAGGGCGAATAAAGTTACTAAATAAGAAGAAACATGCGGCAACCATTTGAATTTTAACCTCGCTGTTCAATGACAAATACATACTATATCCACCATGGCTTATTACCCTGTGTAGAGTAGTCAGGAGCAGTCATAGTCACCGTCCCAAGGTATCAGAGAGAATGAACATTTCTTGTTTGTACATGTGTTCTTCTTTAAAGGGAAATATCTTACAGGTGACAGGATTTAAAGACTACAAGATACATGGGAAGACAGTACTGTTTAAAAACAAAGTTGAACTGGAAATGAAGAGAAGCATGTATTTGTGCGATTCTGGGATTGTACTTGAATTTTCTAATATTTAACTCCTGCAAAAGGGAAGTATATCAGAGAAATTAACCAGGCTAGCAGACCAGTTAGCTTCGCTGTTGCTTTTCAGTCAATAGGTCACTTCCCTGGGTTAGGGGTTGTGCTCTGCCAAACAGCAGGATTTTTTAGCTGGTCCTATATCAATGAGAAAATAATTCTCTGTTTCTATGCTGTGAGAGGTCATCAATAAAATAAGAAAAGATTATATTCTTCAACACTACAAAATTGCTGCCTTTACTATTCTTAGAATATTAGATTATTTTTAAAATAAACTAGATCTTTTTTCAAATGTATTAAAAACTCACCTCAGCAACGTATTTTTGCAAGGGATTTTATAGAAGTTAGCTTTTGGATTACATATGAGATGCTGCGTACTAACTGTGCTGGTACTTAATTCAGATTTAGTAACTAGAGTGTGATTTTGCCAGTTAGCTCCCTTTAGGGTCAGGCTGGGACACACTGAAGTATTATGGCCATGGAGACTATTTATTGTACAGAGGTAGGTACCTCTCTGGTCTATGCAGTTGTGTTTGCATTGACATCCCTAACAGTGAAATAACTGTCAGCTTTAAACACTGCATATGATGGACAAAAGTCACCATTAGTAGCATGGAGTTCCATGAATAAATCTGTACTGCTGCCATGAATTAAATGAATGATTAGCAACATAAAAAATGCTATTTCCTCTGCCAGTTTCTGTAGATTTTATTTTTCTCTCATAAGATAAGAAGATATTATGTTCCTTATTTCAGAGAGAAAATAAATGTTTTTACGGGTGAAATGTCCTCACTTCTCAAGAAGTAGATATCACAGCCTAAAGTACCAAAACATTAAGGAGAATGACAGCTCTCCCCTTTCCTTTTGCTCTCAGCAGAAATGAAGTTTTGGCTAGCTACTGGTATTTTGTAGGAATTATGCCTGCTCAGTTATTTATTTTTATATTGCTGCAACTTTTTATCCTGATCCCTGCAGAAACAAGGCTTACGCAATCCTGCTGCGTACACTTGTATTTCCGTCACTTCCACACCCCCAAAATCGTTTGAACCTATTGACAAATTTCAACCAATTGATCTCTCAAAGAAAATCAAGTTCATACAAGCTTTGCGAAAATAACCTGCCAGATAGTGCGCTCACAGAGGGGTAGGCTGCAGTGCAAACAGGCACCATTTCAGACAGTGGAGAACCCACTTGTAAGAAAGTGTCTATTTCTAAACGTCTGTCCATGGGGAGCATTTCAGGGAAAGCTTGTTCCTTCTTTCATCTGAAGTCAATTGAGTCTGAGGCTCAGGTCTTCCAGGAGCCAGGCTTCGTAGTACTGATCTCCACAGCACGTGGGGATACTGCTTTGCAGTAATGATTTACCACCTTAACTGCATTTAAAGCAAATGTGTTTAAAAAACACTTAATTTTCCATCTCTTTTCCTTTTTTTTTTTTTTGTAAAGGACCAACAACTGCCCAATAGCCTGTCTCTTAAGATCAAGACTTTATGTTGACTAGAAGTCAACTCTTGACCTTTATCACTGTCACTTTTCTCTGTGGATTCTCTGAGTTTAAAGTTCCAGAATTGCCGAAACAGATAACAGAGTGCAGAAGGCTGAAAAGTGGCTAGGATGAACCTCCAGGGACAAAGTTTATCTGTTGGAGCATTTCCTGTGTGTACTTTGAAACCTCTCAATTTAACTTGATCAAAGCATGAGCCGACACGTTTCAGCTCCCTACTGAACAAACAAATTTACTGCTTATCGTTGATGCCACCTCAGTCTTTAATTTACTTTACTTAGTAAGCCAGTACATATTAAATGAACAACCTGGTTATTACAAACGCTAGGTTCTGGTCTCAAAAATAGGCTACGGTTTGCCTGACATTAAATTACACAGCACATCACAGACCCTCTCCTTCCCCACAATCCTGATGTAAAAAGAAGCTTAAGCCGTATAGCCAGTATGGACAACAGTGGCCACTTTGGGACCACTAAGTCCATCAGCATCTGTTGGATTTTTTTTATATCTTGGGCTTCCTCCTTTTTTTGTCATTAACTTCCGTAGGCCGTATGTGGACTGAGAAAATAAATGGTGGTGTTTTCAAAATGCATTAGTTAATTCACATTAACACATTTCAATGCGCAGTTTAGCACATATGGATTAACAGGTCATTTTAAACATCAGGGGTTTTGTCAACAATAGTAACTAATACTTTTTTTAATGTTCTGGTAGCGGGGACTTTTTTTTTCCCCATGCAAAACAGTCTTTGATTAAGTTGATAATAACAATGGTACAGACCATTATGAGGGCTTGCATGAAGGGAGCATGACCAGACAGCCTGGCTTGCAGAAGCGAATGAGGTACAGTGGCCGCCTTTCTGTTTTTAAGCCAAAACAATTTGGCAAGTGTTTTTAAACCATGTCTAAAATATTGTAATCATTTTCCACTTACTTAAAACTACTGGCCCATATTTTCCAGCTTATGTGACCTTCCTTATTCTCAGGTAAATTGAGTCCAAAAGATTTTATTTCCTTGATAACTGTTGTTCATCAATAGCGTGTCCCCCTGGAATGAGAGCCAGTGTGGTACTTGAGGTGAGGCTGCTTCTCTTTCAGGAGGCAACTGCAAAGGCAGGAATGAGTGCCACACATTTGGTGACATTTGTCCTCACTTCTTGAGTGCTTTTCCTGTGTGACTGCAGAACCCCTGAACTAGGAAATGGCTCCTGTCCCTCCAAGGAGTATGTTTCTCTGTCCATAATGCAAACACTGAAATATCCTGGGTTAGAGAAAATAATCAGTCAATAAACCAGCCACCCAAACCAACCTTCCTCCCAGAACAACACTAAAAGGGATCTTAAATTGTTACAGGTAGATACAGGTATAAACTGTTCTTCATCACTCCAAACCGTGGTTGCCTTTGTTGACTGGCAGTTTCTTTCCTTTTTTCCAGCAAAAATAACTTTTTAACTTTTTCAAATATTCTGCAAACACAGATATTAACCATAATCAGGTTTTATTCTACTTCTGTGCCGTCACTCACTGAAAATGCAAAATGCTTAGACAATGTAAGTTATGATGGAAATTTTCAAAAAAAGTGTGGTGACATGTCTCCTCTTAGAACTAACAGGACATGCGTGATGCTCTCCTGCACAGCTTGGTAAATGTCACTCAGAGAATTCAGAGCATCTATGTAGGAAATGACAGGAAAGCCAGCCACATATGGCACTGTCTGCTGACACAGATCAACCTCCACACGCAATTCAACTAATAAATGTATCATGTCTTTTCCCATAATAACCACACACTAGGGATAGTTGAGTTTAGGGTTTTGTGAAGCTTGAAGATGATATTTTGGTTTTGCTGGCAAAATTCCTTCATAATTTGGACTTACATCGATTATTTTCTTCCTCTGATGTTATTAACTTAAACAAGCTAGATGATTTACTGTTCCGCCTAACTGAAGCCTGCCAGACATAGGAAAATCCTTGCCTGAAAGATGAGTTAAAACAAATGAATGTCTTGCATTTTTTGATTAGCTGTAATGAATCAGTTGTAATTACTGAGATAATCCAAGATTTATCATTTTGCCACCCTGCTTTTAAGTTTGTCAAAGGAAACCTTAGTGTAACTGGTTGTACCATTTTCAAGAAGAAATTTAGACAACAGAGTCATGTGGGAAATGTTCCCATGCTGTTCTGGGATGAAGCAGATCTCTAGAAGCATTCTTCAGATAGGGAAAAGACCAAGTTTGTCCTGGACTAGTTGGTAGCCTGGTGCTTGTGCTTCATGCTAGGACTATTGGAGAAACATGTTTAAACCCTTCTTTGGCTTGAGCTGGGTTTCTCATGTGCCAGGAGGGATTCCCCTGACACCAGTTCATCAGCTACTATGTGATGGGTCTTCTTAAATATCTCTGGCCATACAAGTTGCTTGTGCTTCTCTAAGTGATGTTATCTGTGTGGGTGTGGGTTTGAGCACTCCTCTGGAATGAGGGAGACTCAGATGCATGCTCCTGCTCCAAGTGTTTTTTATCTATAAAAAGTGGAAAGTACTCCAGTGTGTGGCTTGGAGAAGATGGCTTCTTTCCATCAAACGATGCTGGTCAGGAGCACACCTAGTCCCAAAAAACCTGAAACCCCTAGTCCAACTCCAGCAGAGTAGATATGTTAGCTACCAGAGCAACAGAAGCTGTTGTTTTTACTGAAAGTTTCACTTTAACAACTATATTTCCATAAGAACCTCTGCTTTTAACAAGTCAGCATTTTGTAACAAATCGTAGAAATTGCCATAGCAGCTCTAGAAAACAGGAGGTAGAAGGATTGGTTCCTTGGGCTGCTCTGTGGACTTGGACTTTTTCACTCAGTCTTCAATAAAGCTTCATCTCTGTGGCTCCTCTTCTCAGCCCAGCTGCTCTTGGCACAAATAATCACAGAAAACCACAGCTGATGCTGTCTAGAGCATGCTGCTAATTGCTGCAAGTGTGCTTGCAGGTATTCCTGACTGCACTGAAGCAGCCAAATGATTCAGGACACTTAAATGAGTAGGGTTGCATGGAGGGCAGCAGTCCAGAGGTGATGTATCCTATGTAGGGAACCCTTACATTGTTTGTGGGGATTTTTTTAAAGCAGAATGGAAACAAAATGTTTTAAATCCTCCCTAGAGGAGTGGCCATTGGTTGCTCAGCTGTACTAGAAGTCCTGTCTTGATGGCAGTCTGGTTAGATGGCTGGGAAGTAGAGTAACCCTGCAGACCCCTGGTGGCTAGAGGTGGGAGCTAGGATTTGGGGGCCTTCCATGCTCCTCAGTCCTCCTTTGCTGGATGGATATTACTTGTACTTTTCTAGATAGTTCTATGGGTGGGTAGAGGCAAAAAAGAAAATAGACAAGAGAAAAATATCTAGCTATTTCTGTGATAAAGCCACCTGTTAATATCTTCTTGGGATGGTGGCCTCATTGTGGGTACTGCTGCTCTTTTCCTTTACAGATAGCCGATGTTTCAGATGTCTGCAATTTTCCAGTGATGAGTTATATTAAATTCAGACACCAGTTTTAGTTTTAAAAAATTAATCTTTGCAAAGCATCTATGTCGGGAAAACTGCTCTCCATTAGTAGGAAATTATTCAGAAAAAGGAAGACAATTTGCTTATTTGTGTAAGAAACTGCTGTATAATTAAGTACAGATATAGGTCAGTAAAATAAGTTCTTTGATCTATTGCTACAAGGAATCAGTGTAAATATGTTTCCTGATAAGAGTTGCTACTGCGTAATTGCATTTTACAAACTGCGTAGTGTGCTATTACTCAGGAAATGTGTTTACTGATATGCATGTCTCCACTCAGCCTCGTGGCTGAAAGGTTTGCTTTTTCTGATACTTACAGTTCTTGCACATTTTTAAATAAGGTGATTAAACATGTGAAGGGATGGAAGAGAGTATAAGTAGGGAAAATTGATTCTAAAGCATACAAAACCACTACTGAAATAGAGACCAGTTGATTGTTTTTAAACAAATGTAGGTTAGTGGCATTTCAGATTAAACTGCAAGACAAATATTAAGAGGGATTAATTTATACTGTCAACTCTGAGTGTTCTAGGCTTCATCCTTCTGTTAAACTAAATGGGAGTATGACTCCATCACAGCTGTAAAGAGGCTTTCTCTTCATGCAGTTTTGTTCTGGTTTAGGGAGAATAATACTCACTGTAGAAATTGAGCCCCCCAGAGCTTGCACAAGAGCTGCAGCTGAATGGCAGTGCTATTGAATGCTCACTAGTCATTCATCTGAGGGTAGACTTGTCCTGGGCTTTGGTGGGATTGCTGATATAGGAAGATGGGAATCAATAGTGTTGTTATAACTCCAACCATGATTCCCTGTTTACTAGGGATGCTGCCATAATAGTAAAGGGTATCCAGGTAATTCTTTTCAAGTTTGGGTTTTAATCAGTTAGAACCTACCTAAGCAATGCCTGTTGGATAGAAGTTTTTCGGGTAGGCAGGACTGAGATCATTAAACATTGTCTCAGCATGAAAATATGTATATTAGTGTACAGGTTTAAGCAAAGCCATCTCATCATATTTTAATCTGGGGGATATGAAAAGACCATTGTCTAGTTAAAAGCAAGAGGGACAGAAAAGTGGTTGCATTTGCATTTCTTTGTTTTGAAGAGCACATTGTTGAACTATCAGAAGTAGAAAACTGCTGCAGGATGGGAAAGGAGCCTTTGCAGAGCAGGAGTGCATCTCTGTACTCCGGTCACAGAGGCTGTGATTTGACTAGTTGTGGGCTGCTGAAAAATCCCACTTTGCCGAGGCACAGTATTCATAACAGGGTAAACAGTCCCTTTCAGGCTGGAGTGGGATGTCCACTGTTCTCATGGTCTATAGTAGGCAACAGAGGAAAAAACAGTGGGTCGTTCCTGAGAGAGAGGATGTGGTTCTGGGTTCGTGGCAAGGGTGGGAGGCAATTCCCGCATCCTGCCTTATCTTTGGGTTCTGGAGCCAAGTGTGTTGCTCTGCACGTCATATTTTTATTGATACAAAAAAAAAAAAAAAGGATTTGTACAGCTCTCTTCTCTGCAACAGTTTCGGGACAAGGCCTTCCTGGGGGAGCCTAGAGAAAGCCCGTGCTGCTTCTTATGGGAGGTGCAATAAGCAGTTATGTGCAGGGCAGCCTGAAACCAAAATGAAACTGAAACTCAATTTGTCTGCCTGGTTGCTTTGGAGGAGCAGTGGGAGCCATCATCATGTCCCCCATGATCAACGCATGGGGAAAGAGATGCTGCAGTGTGGTTGGAGCCCTGATTTGGGTGTCCATCAGAGGTCCCAGTGCTGCCTTAGGGAGCAGTCATGGTCTAAAGGTCCAGTCAGCCTGGGCTGAGTCAGAGCTATGGTGCTCAGCAGACGTGTGGCACCATTCCTTTTTAGTAATGTTTGGTGCAAAAGTAGGCTATGGTTTACATGTAAGTCAACTACAGAGCATTAAAAAAAAATGGTTAGGAATGACAAGGACCTCCATCTTATTCTTCTTGCTTTTACTGGAATGGAGTGGGGTGCTTTAACAGGGTGGTAGGGTGTCCTCTGATGACCGAAAACTCCATAGGAGGCAGCATACTCCAGGGCATGGTCATGCTCTGGTTTGGGATTTAGGTGAGCCTTCTGCTTTTCCATGACTTTACTGCTCCTGACCCCTCTCCTCAAGATATCTCCCTTCACTTCTCTGGAAACCAGTACCCTTGTGTGAGTGTGAAATGGGGAGAGTAATACTTGTCTTTCTTCCTAACTCACTTTGGGATCTACTGTGGAAAGCATTTGGTGGCACAGTCTAAGTTCCTGACAGCAGTTCAGGTTATGATCACGTTCTGCAAAGCTAGAAGTGGTTGTTTCTGGTGTTGTCTTTGGTGTGTTTATAGCTCCCAGGGTGTGCAGAAAAAGAACTCTCCTGCTGATATTTGGAGGTGTGTAGGATTGGCACTGTCATAGTTGTTAAGGAGAATAGTTTTCTTTTTTACCCTCTGCATCTTTTTTTACTTTTAAAATATCTTAGAATATTGAATAGGAGAGGGGGAAAGAAACCTATAAAAGAGTGCACTAAGAATATATTTTAAGCAGATGCCAGGAAACGACAATGTTCAGGTTGCACACAGAGTCTGAATTTGGCTCCCTTGTGACAGTATAGTCTCTAATTACATGAATAAATATCATTTTCGAAGTCACATGATATAAAAATATGGACTATTTAAAACCTTAGACAAATATGAAAGTCCCACCAATTATGTTACACTTACGCTGCTTTATTGTCAGAGTGGTCCACTTTATTTTTATTGTTTTGTGGGTATGATACTCATTTTCTACAAGAGTTCATTGACAGTACAAGAGGTCTGCAAGTGAGTACAAATGTTCCTGACTGCAGTGCTTTCCTGAATGGGAATAGCTGTAAAAACATGTCTAAATATTTTCCTGACTCAGGCCCATGAAGATTGCTAGTAGGGGTCATAGCTGGAGAGCAGAGACCCTTGGCTGGAAGGAGAATGTCCCCCTACCAATTAGAAGAACAGGGCTTATCTTTTTCAGATTTCTGAAGAGAAATCTGAAAAAGGGAAGTAGTCTGTCCCAGGCAGAAAATTGTTTTCCTGATCTGTGTGAGGCATCTAACCTAAGCTATCCTACTTAGGGAAGAGAAACTGGAAGAAAGGCTCCAGATACTACAAGATAAGATAACCGTCTCAGCTATTGATAAGGTACCCGAAAAGCACAAAAAGGAATTAGATATCTACTACACACAGCTGCATCAGGCTTCTCCTCCCTCTCCTCCTCAGCAGTATTACATGGGGGAATTCTTCCTTCTGTACAAGCAGTTTTTCTAGCACTTAAAAGCATTAATGAAAACTGAGAACTTTAAGTCCTGTTTCTTGCCTGCTCCTAATTGACTGTATGAACTCAATCTCATAGTTTTAGTTCCCTAAATTTCAATTTATTTATCTGTAAGACAGCCTTCTATATTATATACCTCACACAGCTTTGTGAGGACAGACTTTATGTAAAGCCAACAAGGATCTGCTGGGAAAAAATGCGGTGTAATCATGACATATTATAATTATTATCAGTTACCATTAAAAGAATTGTACTTTTGCATGTGAGAAAGGAAAGAAGGAAAGATGCTCATTAGCAGCTTCCTTCCTCAGGCTATGAGCTTCCACGGGCTCCTCTCCGATAAGCGTGTACACAGCTGCAGTCCCACGACAGCCTAAGCTGATGTAACGGCTCTGCTGCAGTGCGGTCCTACCGTCTGTCCCTCTCCCACAGTCCCACTCCATTCCCTACCTTGGCTCAGATATTCTCTTCTCCTTTGCAGAGCCATTTTGAGGTGTTAACGTGAAAGAAAACTACCTGCTGCTTTTTTTTGGTGGGGATAGTTTCTGCTGAGCAGTGCTCTGAAGCATGGCAGGATACTGTCAGAGGGGCCATGGAGGTGCTGCACAGAGGAGTGCCCTCTGCAGGGGCAGAGCTGTGGGGCAGAGGGCAGGGCAGCGGAGGTGGCTGCGTTGGCCAGCAGCCATGCTGACTGAGGCTGCCAAGGAACCACAGCCTTCCCCTCCAAGCTAGAGTTTTCTGGTGCTGCTGAGACTGTCTGGCTTACCATGCAGCCCCACAAACACTGGTGTTACCCCAGCTGATGGGGAAGTGCAGGGGTGAAGAGGAGTCCTGGGGAAAGAAGAGGAGTGAGGATTCTATAAGATGGGACTACAATCAAGAACAAGTTCAAGAGAGAGAAATAGGAGTCATTACGGAGAAAACCTTGGCTCATGGCTCAGTGGCTCTCAATAAGTTGACCAGACTGGGATTATTAGGACAAGTCTAGCTAACAGTCTGAAAATACCACTTTCCCATAGTAGAAAGTGCCTGGTTTGTTCACCTCTTAAACTGCAGGGACTTTTGGTCCCTCTTCCCTGCCTCAGAAGGGATGAAGCAGAATTAAAAAAGGTTCAGAGAAGGGCAGAGAGGATGAGCAAAGGTAAGGAGCACCTCATTTATGAGGAGAAGCTAAATGGAATAATCCCCTTTGAGTTTGGAAAAGAGAGACCCGGCAAGGGCAGAAAGTGGCTGTTGGTTTGCGATGTTCATGAGGTCATGAGTGACATGGTGAGTGGATAAGAAAGCAGTCTTTCACTGTTTCATGCTAAAAAAGGTGGTGGACACCCTGAGAAGTTATGAAGACAGAACAATTTATGTTGTGAGGGACCCCTGGAGGTAATCTGGTCCAACCCTCTCTCTAAGCAGGGCCACCTTAGATCAGAGCTTTGTTTTATCTGATTTTGAATACCTCCAAGGATGCAGATGCTACAGCCTCTCTGGGCAACCTGTTCCAGTGTTATCAGACATAAGATTTGAAGCAAATTAAGAAAGTGTTTTATGCATCGCATGACCACTGAATATGTTTAACTCATTACTTAGGATGGGGTGGAAAGTCTGAATTGCTTCATAAAATGGCCATAATCCTAGAAGAAAAGCACTTCCAGAGCTATTAAAACTGCGAGCACACCTGGCTTGAGAACTCTGTAAGGGGAAGGTGGGAACATACTGGGGGGGGGGGAATCACCACAATTTACTTGTCCTCTTCTCCTCTTCTCCCCCAAGGCACCTACTATTGACTACTGTCAGAGGTGAAGTACTGAGTTTGACAGGCCTTTGGACCAACCAGCATGATGGTCTTTAGTCTGATCAGTGGGTATCTAAGCCTGGCAACACATCAAGGAGGGTGAAAATACATTGGAGCCCTTAATGCTGCCTTCAATTTCACAGAAGGACAGCTGCCCAGGCAGGTTCGGACCTATTTCCATCAAGCATTAAAAGTGGGTTTCATAACACTTATTTTTCTGTCAAACTTTGTGAGTAAAACAGTGCAGGAAGATGTCGTGACTAACGCAAAGCTTTTTATTCAGGCAGCAGATGAAGTGGATTAGTTTTAGAAAGGAGTAGGAGTCAGAAGAACATTCAGCTTAAGCAGACAGACCAACCCTGGTTAAACCAAAGGGAAAAGCAGTGACACTGGGTCTTGCATATCAGATGTGAAAGACCAGGAATACAATACTGGATTTATTGTTCGGGTTATACATTATCACAGAATACGGCAGTTTTATAGCGGTGACATCTGACCACTTGCTATCAAGACATAACTTGAAAGTGCCGCACGATAGGAAAGCTGTTCCTTTCTTGCTGCAGTTATTTTTATTGACAAGCTTTCAGACACCGTGAAAGAGTCCACTGGTACACAGCAGCAAAATACCATACACTGCCAGAGTAAGATTGAAGGTATGAACAATAAAGTAAATTAATACCCTGCTGCCTCTCTGCACGCACTGCTGCTTATTCAGCCTTCAAAAATGAGTAAATAAAATGCACAGATGTTTGGATTCAGAGATAAGATGATCCCATAGTGCAGAGACCTCTCCCATTTTTTCGATCCAAGGTGCTACATCTCGTGGGAGAGGCAGATGTGGGGAGCACTTCTTCCTGCAGCATGTTGTCTGCCACATAACCCCCTCACACTCATGTCGGAACCCTCCTTTCACACTCACAAGTTGATAACCTCTTTGTTGCAGAAACATTAATTGATTGCTTTGGAAAAAAAATTAATACATTGAGAAGGAACGCAATGCTTTATTTATAGGTTAGTTGTTGCTTTTCTTCCTGTAAAGTGTTTTCATTTCTGGTGGTTGATTATTAAGGAGAGCAATGGCATGATCACAGACTCTGGGCAAAGTCTTTCTGGTGTCTTTGTCTTCTCACTTCAATTTGTGCTGTTCCCCATGCAGAACTCAGCTGCAAAGGGAAGCTCTGCACCAGCTGGGCTGGAGGCCTGGGCTCAGGATAGCACAGAGCAGGGCATCTGCAGGGCAGAGGGCTCAGCAGGCAGGTCCCAGGCAAGGGATGAGCCCAGGGACCTGTGATGGGCACAGTGCCTGGATCTGTAGCTCCAACTCAAGAGGCTTAGTGTACCCAGGCATGCCGTGGCCAAGATGGCCAGGTGGACTGTGCTCAGCCAGGTACCATTATAGCCACCAGCTATACCAGATTATGCAGTGTCTAAGCCCATTTAGAAGCAAAAAGATACCCTCCTTGCCACTCCCCACACGCTTGGGGAAAGGGAGAAAGGGTACTGTGGGTCCAGTGGGGCTCTGTCTCAGATGAGTGACTCTGGAGCCAGTGCCTAGCTTGGTGATGGCAAAGGAAGAGCAAGCCCGCTACCCAAGCTGGCACATGGCAGGGATCAGGAGTCAGTGAATATGCACATTATTTTGTTTTTGCAGCAGATATCTTGCCCAAGCCCTTTTTTTTTTTAGTGATCTCAGTAAGAACAAGAGAAATGGCAAAGCTTTTAGTAAGATCAGTTTCTCTAATGACTCACCAAGTGCTACAAAGTCAAAACAGGTTGCTTGTGCTTGAAAGGTATAAAACAACCATGTCATTTTTTATGGTTACTGTACAAAACACTGCATATATACACGCAAGGGAACATTTTAAAACTTCATATAGCTTTTTTTTTTTCAGTTAGAGGCTCCTTTCTTCTGGTTTTTATTCATGTGTCATGCTTTGTATTAAGCGTTATTGCTTTAGCAATTAAGCTAATTTCCTCACTGCACTCTGCCAGTCAGAGTGTTGCTCTTTTATATTCCTAAAAGAAAGGAGGAATTAAGTTGAGGTACCCGTGGCCCAAACCAGTTCCCTCTCCAGTCCACCAAAGTTCTCCCATTGGCATTAGCAGGGGCAGCTAGTTCTGTAAGCATTGGGAAATGAGTAATAACTACATCTGACATCCAGAAAAGACCTACAAGTCCATCAACTTTCCATTACATAAAATTATTTTCAACAACAACGATACACCTACATTTCTGTAATGTCTTTCATTCCAAATGAAATTTCACCACCATAGTGCTTCAGGAAAATGTGTCTTTTTTTTTTTTTTTTTGTAGTTACACAAGATTTGACAAGAAAAATATCCCTTTCAGTGAAGTCTGACAGAAAAATGAAATTCCAAGGAAATAAAATATCTTGTAATACAATTAGAGATTTTTACAAAAAACTTTTGAGAGAGATAAATACTCTCATTCTTCAGAATAAGACAGCCATTTTAAGATTTTCCAGTAGTTTCTCAATCTCTCTCCCTTTTTTTTTTTTTTCTTTTTTTAAGGAACAGGAAGCATCCAGAAATATTCAATCCCCTAGAGGATATAAAAGAATATAAAGAGTAGCATGTGATATTTCCTTGGGTGGAGAATAATTCTTATACATCACATTCCTTTTGCAAGTTAGGGTATGCCTCTGCTATAGCACCTGGGTAGGTCCCAGGGTGGTTAATCCAGGCCAAGCTCCTACTTCCACAGCAACACTGCTATCCAGGCCTCCACAGCTGGCATGAAGCTCACCTGGGCACGGCAGTGTGAGCTGTGGGCAGAGGATGCTCTAGACATTCCCAGATTGTTTCTGGAGCTGCCAAAATGGACGGGAGCTTCTCTCATAGCTCCCTTCAAGAACTAGCTCATATCCTTGGTTTGTCATTGTACAAAGGTACATCAAAAAATTCCTGTTAGGAGTCAGTAAGGGGTAGCATGTACTCTATAGCTAAAATGGTCTTTTTCCTCCTCTTCCTCCATGCTGGGGAACTGTGCCAACTGTTTACCTGGTGGACTTGTTCTTCTTACCCTGCTGGTTACAGTATGAGGATTGCTGCCTTGAGGATGGGGATGAAGTCCAAATTTTAATCACTCTCTTCCCTTGCACCACTGGCTTCACAAGGGCACCTCCCCTTCCTGTGCTGTGACATGGGGAGATGATATAAGGACAGGTGGAGCTGCATCACTCCCATATGGATCTGTGGAGAAAGCCAGCTTCTCTGGCTTTTTTTCTACACTGTTGCTCTGTGACCTGCACGACCTATCAGGAAAATGGAGGGAAAGAGTTAAATGTGATGGCTTATGGGAGTGCCTTCCCAGCTTGATGCAGGTATTTCCTGCCTGACAGCTCCAAAATGGTAATTCATAGAACAGGATGCACATTTCTTTCTGCTTTCTGCTCATTACAAATTCAGTGATGACAGACATGATCTCCAGGGCAGTTGCTCTGTGCCTTGACATGGGTCTAGCTTGCCTCCAAGTGAGAGGACTTGGTGCTGGTGAGTACCAGGGCACATCTCTGAGGCCCAGCCACACGCAGTGCAGGGGAGAGAGGAAGAGGTCTGGATGGCTTTTTGACCCTCCAGTCCCTACTCCTGTTCACATACTCATGTGGTCACAGAGGCTGTCAACTAAAGCAGTCTTCAAGTTACGGGAGAAACGTGCTGATCTAAGTCTTGTGCAATGCCACAGGATGGGGGACATCCCCAGCAGGGAGGAGTTGTACAGGCAGGATAATGGAAAGGTGAGCTCGCTGCCCACAGATGACTGACCCGCACCCCTAACTGTCCCAGGACAGTCCCTGTAACTGCTCTAGGCTAGTGCAAAGATGGCTTGCATGTCCTCCTCCAGGACTACTGAGCTGCTCTACTTCTTCGAGCTTTTTAAATTTGGGTTTCCCCACAGCCAGACCTTTCTCAAGCTGCTTAGCTTTTTTCCTAGTACACCCACATAATTACTCCAGCACAAAGAGTGGGCTTGTGAAGCAGCAGCATTTTAAAAAAACCACAAACTCTGATCTCAAGGCAATCTTTCCCTCCCACTTCCTCCCCCTTCAAGCAGGGGTGTCAGCCGTGCTGTTTCTTTCAAACTTTCTCTGAGTCATCTCATCAGGCAGCTTGTAAATACTTGAATGCATCCATCAATGTCAAGTCAAAGTAAGTAAGTAGCAGCATATGCTGTGCAATAGAGTTTCCCTCGCTCACATTTGTCTCTTTTTTGGAGGTACAGAGGATTTAGGGGTGGCCCTATCTCCCCGTATCATCAACATAGGTGCATAGATGTCGTCAAAGATGTTGTTTCATGATGAGAACAACACCCAAGATATAAGATGAGCTTCTTACAGTCAAGAAAACTTCCACTCTTCTGAAACTCCCACTACTATATGATCCAGAGAGGAATCCTTCATGCAAGATGGTCCATTCTTTTCAGGACTAAAAACTGGGAATTAGAGACTCTGAGGAGCTGCAGTACCAGTAGCCCTTTGAGTGGGAATGTACCATGGTTAACCATTTTGGACCAACTGGTCACAGCCTTATGAACTGTTGCTAGAAAAATGTTATCCTTTTGTATTACAGGGGTGTAATTTGCTGTGTCATCATTGCACACCAAAATCTAAAAAGCTGAATGTGATTCAGAGGGTGTATGAAACACAGACCGCCTCCTCAGAAGGCAAAAATCTCTGCTGAAGAGCAGTAATGCTCCCAAGTATGACTGATAAACATGTGAGTTTTGTCTTGAGCTAAATGGCAAAATATGGACCCTGCATCAAAGCTTTGCTCAGCATGGGGCAAAATTCACTGGTTTGTCTGCTAGCAGGCTGGTTTATGGTAATAAAATCATTACAGCGGGAAGAAAGGAAAAGTCTTGCAAAATTTCTGAGTTATTCCCTCTGCATAGCTTGGAAGGAAGGTCTGGTGTTATCATGATATTTACCAAATAAATATGAAATGGTCAACTACGGTGCATAAGTGTACTCTCAAATATGCATATGTGTGCAAATACACTTCCTCCCAACCCTCCACCCCAAATAGGCAGGTTATGTGTGAAAATTGAATTGGGAGCCAGGAACTCAAGCTTAGTGCTACCTTATTGGAATAGTCTGGGGAAAACCAGCTGAGTGTGAAGACCGCTATTCTGCAAAATGTGAGAGAAGATGCCTGAAAACTCTTCCCTCTGCTACAGCCCACATTGGGAGCTTGGCAGAACTGATGCTGTAAGGGGCTTCTCATTCGTGTCTTATGCTTTTAACACATGAGGCATTGGGATCTCTTGCTGGATTCAGTGGACTGCCAGAGTAAGATACTGGTCAAAGTGAGTATGGATGATAATGCTGATCCATAAGCAATTTTTCCCTACCATGACCAAGGGACATTTCAAACATTGCTCTTCCCTCTTGTTTCTCAGGGAGTGCAAGTTGAGAATCAGGATAATCACACAGCAAAAATGCTTTCCATCTCACTCCTTTATTTACTTTTTTTTCATTATTTCCTTCCACTCCCAGGTGAAGGAATGTAGGCTGTTTGAAGAGCTGATCTGCTGGGGTGGGGCATTAACTTAATTTGAAGCATTGCTGAATATTTAGTCATGTTCCGTAGGAGTATTAGAATCATAAAATTCTTGGATTCCTAACAAACTGTGCACGTGTACACAATCTCCAGAAAGAGAACAAGTGTTTAAAAACAAGGCTCTATACACAATTCTAAAGTCATTTAAATATAAGATATATATATAATTCAAGTTAAAAACATCTTGCAGTACTACATTACTGACATCTTAAAGTCAGACACCAACTGTGATGGCATAGATCTGTAAGCTGCTTCAGGGAAAAATTGCTAACTGGTGTAAATCTGATTTAAAAATAAAGATAGCACAGAGGGAAGTTTGAGTTAATTTAAATAGGAGTACATAATTTATAAGCAGAATTCTCTTCCCAGTGGTCAAACTGGTCAACCAACGGTGGTTGAGGAAGGTAGCTCTCTTATTGTTAAGTCCATTAGCTTGTGCTGTGGCATGTGGGACCTTGCTTTTGTGACTAACGTCTTCAAATTAGGATGCTTCCCTAGGCTTGCTAATGGCGACAGCTGGGTCAGAACCAAGTTTTTATTCTGTTGAAGATTTTGTGATTTCAAAAAAAAAATTCCCCTTTTGGACATGGATGAACATGAGAGCTTAACTGACTATTTCATCCAATGCTTACAGAGTGCAGTATGGAATCACTTCATGTCACATTTTTAGCTACCATGAAAATACAATGTCTTTCCACTGTTCAGATGTGGAGTGCCTGTCATTGCAGTGCTGATGAGACACCAATGGACAAGCTCTTGGAGGCTTGTGAAGGCTGGTGTTAGCTTTCTGTGCCATCCAGTCCACATACTCCCAGATGGAGATCACCAAGGGAAATTTAACTTATTTTTTCTCAGAGTAATAGATGTACATGTTCTTTTAGAAAAGCATGACCTGATTAGGTGATGGCTTTATAAATGGGCCCATTTCTGATCCTGCAGACTCAGACTAGAAATCAAAGTCACATGATGTATATTGGAGTGATGTCCTACCAGAACTGCACCCATCCTTTTCAGTGCAGGTCCACTAGTGGTTCACAAGTACTAGCTTCTGTGTCTTTTGGTACCAGACTTCAAAGGGAGGCAGAAATTATTTGTAAGGCACAAATATTTGTATGGTGAATATACCTTCACTGTGTGAAAAATGACCTCAAAGCTGATGCTGGATAACAAATGTGGAATTGACTGATTTATCCAACTTCCATGTATAGTTTTCCGGTTGCAGCTCCAGAGCCATAGTCAATGCTATTTAGTCATCTAACTACTTCCTTGATAGGCATAATGAAGTAATTAACTGTCTAAGTGCTATCAGATATACTTGCCTCTATGTATCCACAAAACTGCTCCTTTGAAACTCTAAATACAAACCTGGAAGTGACTGCAGGCCTTAACACTGTCTTCACAATAAAAGTGAGGCAAAGACAGCTGTTGTATCAAAACTTCCCCTGACTTCCACTGTCAAAGGCAAATTGGCTTGCAGTTCTTAATGATCATCACCCAATTCCTAGTCATTCACAGTGGCTGAGATGCAGCTATCCCACAAAGCCACGCAAGCATCATTCACTCTTACATACCATATTGGCTTCAGCACTGAGGTACATCTCATGCCCATGACATGCCCTTTGTACATGTTGTCTATGAATAATTCAGGACGTCTCCAGACAAGTTTACTGTTTCATTCCAAGTGAATAAGCACCAGTAGCAAATCTGATGTGAAAGTGTAGAAACAGACTGCATAGCTAGTGTAAAGCAAGAAAGGTTTCCATGGACACCCTTTTACTCCGATAGGCAGTTTTAAGACAGAAATACAGTATTAGTGTAGCAGGTTAAGGATGTAAGAGAAGACAGACTGTTCCAGAAAGTAGCATGCATCAATTGTGTTCAACCAGTCAGTTGGGCAGGCTTGTTTAATGAGTGTCAGAGGCAGTTAGCGGTATAAAAGTTGCACAGTATGCCAATCCCTACAGTCCTGGGCTGGTCTGAGCTTTGCTGGCATGCTGTGCCAATTAATCGCTATTGGTGTGATGACTTGTAAAACTCCTCCTGTGACATGCACTGCACTCTTGACATTGCAGGTGTGCCAGATGCTCAGAGCTCAGGTGCCAAGTCACTCTGTGCAGGACATGGACACACACAGATAGACCTATACACACATATATCCTTTGGGAGCATAGATGCCTCATTATAATTTTACGCTGTTGCTGAGTATTGATAGTTTGCTGATATTTTTTTTTCCCAGAAATTGTACCAACCAGTTCAGAGACTTTTGTTAGAAACAAGCAGAAGTTTTGTGACAATGTGTTTGGCAAGGATAACACTCAGCAGATTTCAAGGACATTTTGACAGGAAACTTTAAGATACATTGTCAGTCCTATAAGGAGAAAGAATATCCTCCTATTAACACATATCTAGATTTTCTCCTTGATTGTTTGGTTAATGATCCCAGCCTTGTTAGCTGCTACCAGGGAAGATCCAGCAGCTAGAGATCTGAGATGAAGATGATGAAGTATCGTGGATTTCTAAATTAGAAAAGTTCAAAGGTAGAAACAGGTAATAAGGAAATGAAAAGAAAAATCCTTGTGATCATCATCCAAACTCTAGGGGGAAATAAAGAAATCTGCTGTGGATGGGAGGTACTCTCCATTCAGCCCTTCAGGTCAAAGGGTTTTCTGAAGTTTCCTTCTTTCAACAGAGAAAATAAAATGAGCGTGGGTTTAGGAATATGGGAGAAAGTCCTAAATGTGTAGTGGAAATAGGAGGATTTAGAAAGGTTGTGGTATTTGGGTCCTCATTGGCCTTAATCAGTGGGGAGGGGGATGCAGTCCTCTGGGCAGCATGACTTTACCCTGTCAAAACTTGTCATACCTAAATTACTTAACTATGCCTGTTAAGCTTGTCCCTTGTACTATCTGAGCAGCCAAAAGCTTGGCCAGCTTTGTAGGTGGATTTGTGAATTTGTTGGGGTTTGGGGTTTCAACTTTTAAAATCTTTTATTCTCACATTTTTCAGCACAGCTTGTTTCTTCTTTCCATTGTTTTCTGCAAGTTCTCTGAGCAGGGATTGCCTCCTGCTATATTAATACATCCTCCCTGCTACGATGGGTCCTGCTCTGGGGCAGGGGTGCTTCTCTTGCACAGATCATATCTAACTTTTTATTTTTACAACCAGCTTCTAAAGGTCTTATTGTGTTTTATCTGTTATTTACGTGAAGAATCTACAGCAAAGAAGCCTATAAGTCTTTCCAGTTATCTGCCAAAGTAATTGAAAAAAGACTCATTAATTTCTTTTAGGCAATTATTACGTAGTGAATAATGCAGTAAGTCACTACAAGCTCCTGTATAACATTTTCTTGCTTTATGGATTGTTTCCTAGCATGCCTGCAGCAGAGCTGTTTATGTTGTTTTCACTTTGTAATTTTGTGCATGAAGAACTACAATAAACATAATTAAAACCAAATTTCCCTATCTCTCCTCCTATTTTTCTTCTCATGACTCTTCCCTTCTCTTAATCTTCTTCATTCTCCTGTTTCCTTTCTCTCAAATTTTTCTTTCTTTACTTTCCCTGCTTTGTCCTCTGCTTCCTCTCCCTTCCCAGTTCTTTTCTGCCTTTTTGTATTCCATGTGTTTTCAGAGACTTCAGAGGGCCTACACTTAGCATAAGCTGGGGTTTTGAGAGATGACAAGTCTGTGGGCAGAAGCCAATAAGATTTGAAGCTGAAACACAATCATAAAAAAGATCTACAAACTCTTGCAAAACTGGCTTGTATAGATTCATACCTGTGAATGACATATGAGCAGGCTGTCTACATTGCTTGTATTTTCCATTTAAGGTGATCAAATGTCATCTTTCCACCATTCATCCACCTGCCTTGTTTCATATCGATCAGTACTCTTCTTTTTAAGGAGATAGTTGTTATGATATGGAAATAAGAACTGAATTTTTTTCCCTGAATTGTTCTTTCTGCTTCTGAGTTTGCAAATGGAGCCCTCTTAGGGGTCTGGACATTACAGCTCTCCAGGCTTTGCTGCTGGGTGACCACAGGTTGATCAGTTGGTCTTTGGTCTTCTGCTTTCCCATCTGCATGATGGAGACACTGACTTCTTTGTAAATTACTTGGAGACTACAGTTGACAAAGGCCTTTACTGTAAAAATGCTTTCTTCTTTTATTTACACTGAGAAAGCACCAAACAGTTCTTGATGGGCATTCAGTCCTTGCATGCAGACAAGATGAAGGCTGACCACTGTGGTGAGAGAAGTGAAGAGTTTTCTCTAAGATTTAACAGTTCATCTGAACAATGTGCAAAAGCTGATGAGCGTTACCCAGTGGGGTTTTCTGATTTACTTCTTTCTTTCTGTCTCAGAAAACGCCATCATATCTCATTATGCAGTTTCTGCTCACTAAGTGGGAATAATTGGCTGTTGGAATGACACTACCTTAGATAGGCACTGTCCATGATGTTATGACAGAAAATGTATTCCTTTGTCAGAAAGAGATGACATCCTGACGGTGCTTAACACCAACATCAGTTTGCATTTTGCTGTCTTTCTAAAGTGTCCCCATAGCACTAGCTCAGAAATTTTGATTGGCCACTGGATTTGGCTTTTAATGAAGATGATGAAAATTTCACCTTGCCATCTTTCAGAAACATCGTATTTGAGGTTTCAGGAGAATGCTTCTGCTCAGCACAGGTTTTGTCCTCATGAATCCTGTTCTGACAGACATAATGAAACATAGATTAGTGCTGTCATGCTAAAATGCTCTCTCATGCACCTTTGCTCACTTTGAATTAAAAAAAATCATCCACAGGTGTAGAATGGGATCATATTTTGTTCCTACAACTGCCTAACTTCCAAGTTGCTTTTAATTTTATTTACCAAAGAAAGAAAAAAAGAAAGGTTAGTGTGCCCTGCCCATGCCCCCATGCTTGCTACTGTTACAAAACATCCCAAGTGGAGAAAGAAATCTAACATCCAAAAATTCTCAACAACCATCTAGGCACTTAGTAGCTACAGAGGGGAAAATGTTAGCCTGTCATGAAGTAAGAAGAAAAGGCATCTGGAGCAGCATGCGCAGAAGCAGCCATATGAAAAAGCTTCCGTTCCTGGTGCACAACAGTTCCCAGTACTGAGCATTAACTTTTCCTTCTTTGGAGAGGCAAGCAGACCAAAGGGTATGATATCTGTGATAGAGGAGGGTGATATTTTATGATCAATTAATAGAGTAGGTTACAGAGGAAGCTTGTTCTTTTGTGCATGTGCTCCAGCAGTGCTGGAGAGGCCTTTGTAAATGTACATACACCTGAGTGGTCCCATTTGGAGAAAGGAGCACGGTTTTTCAGCAGGCTGTATGCGACCATGTGTAGATGAGGACGGTCAGAGAAAGCAATATGCAACCCAGTGGGACCTATCTCTTCTTCTTTATGGTGGTCTCTAGTGGAATACCACCTTGGAAAGGAACTTTTTGAGTCCAGTGGTCTACTTAAATAGCATTTTCCTGGATATTTTCCCAAATGATTAATTTGATCAAGAAGACAGTCAGCCCCTCTTCTGCTCATGGATACATTCAGTTTTATGTACCAAATCATCAGTAGATACAGTTTAGTCTGATTGCCTATTGGGGGGGTAGGATGAAGATTAATTAACAATTGGGCCTTTCAGACACAACTATGAAGAAGACTTGGAAAGTACCTGGACAGCTGGGAGAATTAAGTCCTATGTTTGCCAACAGCTGAAATGGGCCCAGTTACAGGAATTTCCACCAAAAGATACCTTGCTTTTTCAGTTCCAGATTATCTGCACTTGTAAATTACATGGTACAGGTGGCTCAGTGTAAATACAGATGCCACTATTTTTTTAATGCTATAGGCATTTAAAGTAACACCAAATACAGCAGCTGTCTTCACCTGACAAATTTTTCTACCCACTTAGTTGGAAAGATCCTTGCTAACTAGAAGGGAAGACATAGGGCTCAGTCCAGACTTTGTGGAAATCAACAGATAGCCTTCCCTTACCTTTGCTGGCTCAGGCCCCTGGGGACCACACGACATTTCTCACACGTCTCCAATCCAAACCTGGGGTCTTGGCAGCGAGGTGGCCTACAGGGGTGACCCAGGTTTGATCTCACACCGCTCCAAGGGCAAGGCAACTCTCTGTTTCCATTTTAATTGTGTCACTGTTGAGCCAGGGCTCGTGTCTGCTTCCTCTCTCACCCCACAAAGGCAAAACATGTGCCAAAATGCTTCCTGTTTTTCACTGCCAGCTGAGATGTGCGTTCAGGGTGAAGCTCATTAAGGCAGTGCATAGCATTAAAAAACGGCAGCCCCCAAGAGTGGAAACAATCATGTTTCAGCATCCTATTCCTGAGTGGACTCAAGTGGAAATCAGGCTGCAGAGCACAAAAAACTGAAAGAGG
The DNA here is from genome assembly GCA_013400535.1 of Scopus umbretta. Taxonomy (NCBI): domain Eukaryota; kingdom Metazoa; phylum Chordata; class Aves; order Pelecaniformes; family Scopidae; genus Scopus; species Scopus umbretta. Next base: position 77,859 of record VZTL01055870.1, on the reverse strand, counting down.
GAAAGCAGTCACATTTAGTGATCTAAACAAACTGGGGAAAGTGGGCATGTATTCCACATAGGCAGTGTAATTGTTCTTTGCTTCAGATGAAGTAGGAAAAAGAGCCTGATAGGAACACTTAATGGTACAAAATTGCTCGTAGTCAGAGGGGTTTGTCTTCTTTCCCACAGTATGAAGGGGTTGTCCATTTTGGTAACCCTTTTCAGGCTGATAGTGCCAATATGTATTATAAAAACATTATCCTGTTAATTAACCTTCTAAGAAAGAAACCATTTCTTGACAAAAGCACACATCTGTGTCCTTACCACACTTTTCTGTACTTTATTTTCCTCAGCTGTGATGTTTCTCCCTCCTTCTTTCTCAGCTACCTTTTCCTAAACCCTTTCAGTCTAAATTGTTTGAATAATTGCTGGTCGTTTTGTCCTATAAGGGTTTGTTTTTCTCTCAGTGCAGGTTACAGGGCTGTTATGTCTAACTCCAATCTCACATGTGGAATACATGACAAAGAAAAGCTGTCTAGTGTTTCAATCTCTCACCCTTCTTGGTGGCTAAAACAAGATTTCATAATAATGTTTGTGTTTAGATTTTCTGCAGTAATAAGCAGATCAGTATCAGTGTGTATGTAGTAAGTTTAAAGAGCTGTTAATAGACAGTTGGATGGTTCAGGAATTTAAAACCTTCATTACTATGTCATCAGTTCAAAGTCAACTCAGTTTACCAGGGATCCATGATAGCATCAGTATATCCTTCCCAGATGAAGCAGGTATGCTTGTCCAAACTTGGAACTGCAACTCCACAGAAAATTCAGAAATTGAAAATTTTTCATTCTAAACTTTCCTACAAAACAGCATTTTTTAAAAATGGTCTTTGGTCTACAAGTACTGGTGTGCTTTAAAGGGAACATCTAAAAATGGCTGTCTATCAGGAAGTTTGAAAAATAATAAATGTGGAGACAATTTTGGCTGATGTACTTTGAATATCCTTCTGGTTTTGTTGTATATAAATTCTTTAGGATGAGGGGAAGGGGAAGGACTGGTTACCAGGAGTATTCCATTTAGGATGACTTAATAGTTTGCTAATGATCTTGTGGTAATTTCCTACAGCTGCCAGTTGTAATCTTGCAAAAAGGACTAAAACAAAGAAATAAAGAAGAAAGGAAGGAAGGAGAAAAAGAAAGAAAGAGAAAAAGAAAGAAGGAAGAAAAAGACAGAATTAAGAAAAAGAAAGAAGTCTATTAGACTGCTTTCCCCCAACAAATTCTCTATGATGAGACAGTGAGTCTTTAAAAATACACAGCTGTAAGTTTTAGGTGTTTTCCTGATGAGTCTCACCAAGCAAGGCCAGAGGGATGAAATGTAACTCACTGTTTCTCTTCCTATTTCCACCATCATCAGGAGAAGCCAAAAGTTATCTACAGGTTATAGATTTCTGCCTTCCAAAGCCAAGTAAGGAGTCCAGAGACGCTGGTTCTTTTCTTGTCTGTGAAAAGTCACTTTGCTTTTATCTGTGTTGCTTTCCCGAGGGAGGATTTTCTTAATGAATTGGATTCTGATGGTGAGAATGGATAAGATAAGGGTGTAAGTCCAGCTTTTAGCTGGTGAAGTGCTTGGGACAGTGGTTGTATTTACTCCTGTATTAAATAAGGAGAAAAATTCATCATCTCTGCCAATGTCAGTTGGCATGTAGGTGCTAATCTAACATAACTAATAATAAAGGAGACAATTTTCTTAAATCATAAAAATTGAATATGGAAAATCTCCACATTTGTTCCTGAAAAATCTCTCTGCCTTTACTGCTTTTTTATTGAAGATTTCCTAAGCTATGGCTCTTTCCTCTAATGCCCTGGTTTTCAGCTCTTTGTCTATGAATGCTTCATGGTCCAGAAAGTATTTCTAGGGTTCAGGAAAAGTTGAGTAAGTGAAGAAAGTTCATATATGGTCTAGAGTGACCTATACACATGAATAGTTGTGGAAAATTGAAAAGGGTTGGACAACCATAAAGCAAAAAGTTGCAGTTACTGAGTAGTAGAGGAATCTTGGACATGGGTATATGGGAATGATATGTTCAGTCTAAAGGCTTTCCCATAAGCTACTTTACAAGTAGGTTGAGATGATGTAGGTTTCATGATACTTTTTAAAACATTCAATGAAACTGATAAACTGGTATTCACTTCAAACAGAGTATCTAGAAAAGCCAGGCAAGTTCAGGATTTCATACATACAATATGTAGGTCCTGCTTCCCTGACATGAGAAGCTTTTACTTACATACTTTTTGAGTAAGCATGGACAGAAAGATTTTTGCCCTTAGAAAAACTTCTAGTTAAAAAAATACCCAGTGAACTGAATGACTTGTTAATATTCTTTCAAAAGAATAATGTAATGATGGAAGTGCTCCATTCCAACAATCAGACTGTAGCTTCCTATTTTTCCTTTTATATTTTTCAGAGCTAAATAATGGCATATTTCTCCTCATATGGTATCTGACATCAGACTTAGCCACATGCTCTGAATACTGGGGAAATCTGATGGGTTTTGATCATCTGACATTCTTCTGTATCCTGTGGTGGGAATCAGGCCTCATCTCTTCTCTGGCAACACATCTTATAGGAACAAGCACCAGCTGACCTGTGTGCTTCTCTATGTAAACAGATCCTTATTTGGAAAACTTTGTCCCATTGGTGAAAGAGACTTTTTGGCAGTTATGATGAAGGTGATTATTATTATTACTACTACTACTACTATTAATTTTTTAGAAACAGAAAAACTCTCCACACCTTTTCTGCAATGCTGCAGTTTCACTGTGTCCAATGAAATACTTACATTTTACATCATCTGAGGGCCTGAATCAAAACATCCTTGTACTGATGGTTATGTAGTTTACACCCACATGTGCTCGCATACACACATGCACGCATGCACGCACACACACACACACAGAGAGATATGTGATCATATTCTCATTCAAGGTGAATCATGATTTACATAACTAGAAATTACTTGCTTTCCCAGTGGTTTTAACCAAGTGAGACCAGGAAAGAAAATCATTGTCTCTGTGACTATATCACATCACTGGTGAACGTAGAGGGATAATAATAAATTCTTCGTGTTAAGCTCTGTATCTCCAATGACACGGTGCATCTGACTGAATGCCTACTCTTCTCCTTTGGAAAAGCCAGCATTCAGTTGCTTTTACTGAACTATGAGTTTACTCACAGCAGGAGGCGGCCCCCAAGTGAGAGATTATGATGAGGTGGGAGATAATTCCCCATCACCAATTTCTAATTTATACTAACCAATGAGAGGTAGAGCAAGGGGGCATATTTGCTTCCACAGTGCAGAATGCTGCCTTCCCAGGTCAGTACAGCAGTATATTGGGGTGTAGATTTCATGCAAAATCCCAGCTTTAACTTAAAACTAACTTAACTTTTTGGGTCAAGACTTTCAAACTTTCAGATTGGCACCTACACAGGTAGCCTGATGGCTAGAGACACTAAAAGACAGAGACGTTGGAGTCAGTGAGAATCACATGCATTGAACATATTTGGAAATCAAATTATTTGTGCCTCTCTATCCTACAAAAACATGCACATGTGCTTGACGCGTGAGTGGTCTTGTTGATGTCAGTGGGGCAGCCTCCATGCATACAATGAAATATATAAATCTTTGCAAGATTGAGACAGTTGTTTTGTGATTTGCATGTCTTGATCATAACTTGAAACCAGTGAGGCTTGAGAATATTGTCTTTGCTTCTTATAAGAGATGAGGCTAAAAAAGTCTTATTGAAGTTAATGTTTATAGTGGAAAAATGTCCGAGTAATCTCAGGACAAGGTAAAATAGTTAAAGCACACATTATCTTAAAGCAAACAAATATCATAGCCAAACTATGAATCATAATTGTCAAGTTCAGCATCTTAGAACTTACAAATGGCTGCAACTTCATCAGAAAACCAGCTGAAGCTGGAGATGGTGGCACCTTGGAGAATCCTTCTGCAATAAGGAAGTGATATTTTCTAGACTGCAGCACCATTTCACTTGCTTGTTATTTGCAGATGCCGATAGCTGAGGCAGTCTGAGTCAGTGAGACACAGAAGTATCACAGGAAAGTTTGTATTTTCAAAGGAACTAAGTAACGATTGCAAAACATTGTGATTGTGCAAGTATCTCTGAACTTCTTCACACAACTTCATGAGTGCAGAGTGGAAGATCACATGAAGGGCTGAACTGGAAATCAGTTATGGTGTCACTTGACACATGCATTTAGAGAAAGTGGCACTATGTCATCAGTTCAAAGTCAACTCAGTTTGACAGATAGATAGCATCAGTCTGTCCTCAGGTATGCTTTCCAAACTTGGAATTGCAATTCCACAGAAAATTCAGAAATTGCAAATTTTTCATTTCACACTTTCCTACAAAATGGTGTTTTTGAAAAATGGTCTTTGGTCCATTTTTAAAATTTCAATTCTTATTTTTAAAATTTCATTTGGACTGCAAAACATTCATAAACAGACAAGATTAAAAATATGGCAAAAAGTAAAATGATATAACAACAAAAAAATAATTTTTTTTTCTGAAGGAATACATTCTGAAAATATATTTCATGGTTATGGTCAAGAAAAAACATATCCTATCAAAATGTGTCATTTTGTTTATTCTCCCAAAGCAAAATCATGTTGAAAGATACTGTTTTGGGGTTTTTTTTGGTTTTTTTTGTTTTTTCCCTAGAAAAATATGTCTGTTGAAGATCCCCAGCAAACCAGGTCAAAAATCCAATGCAGCAGCCAATATAAAATGCATTGTTATTTTCCATCAAACCAGTTATTTCCCACAAACCCCTTCTAGAGCAAAGGATTTTTTCAGCCTCAGTGGAGCATCTACCTTACTGGGTGCAGAAGTGGACTCATGTCACCACTAAAGTGATGTGGCAAGGCCAGGACTGGGGCAGTCTTATGGGAGAAGTTATTTCTTTCCTTCCTTCCTTTCTCAGTCTGACTTTTAGCTACACACAACCAGGAAATTCAGCAACCTCTTTATCTTATATACATAAATACATATATACTCCAGTTTGTTTAGGCGGCTGTAGACTTGTGCACAGAGAGTTTTAATGAGCTTTTGATATGAAGAAAATATTCCTTAAATCCTTGCTATGAAGACAGAGAGCATGAGGCACTAATACACTCTATGTGAAAATTATTTGCCCTCGTAAAGTGAGAGCTTGGCTTTGGTGGCCAAAAGAATGGTTTGTTCAAAGGCAACCCAGTGAAAGACAGAATGAAATTCTGAGTTCCCTTTGGCCAAGTCTTTTTGGTCTCAAGGACATACTTAAGTAGTAATTACAGAAAAGAGCTTGCAGTGATTGTTTCAATACCTGTGCAACAAAAAGTATATATATCACAACATGTTTTATGAAAGGCTCCCTAGGAGATATTAGGTAGTTAACTTTGCAATATGAAGGTAAAAGTTCCCCTCCTGTTTGGAGGGTTTCATAAAAAAAAAAAAAAAAAGGATCTCCCACTGACAATTTCAAAGACCATTTTAAACAATATCACACTTTTGTTTGTTTATAGTAAGGCTCTTGTCTAAACTTGAAGATTCAGGGTTGTTTTGCCCTGGAGTAGTTTTCTTGGCACTGTTCATAATCTTTTAAATTCCAAGCTAGATTTTGGAGGAGAGTCAATGTATTACTTCATATGAAAGCTATTATTCCATATGAATAATTAGCACTCCATCCTGCAGGACGATGAATGTAAGGCTTAGTGCTGAGCTGCTGCTAGGAATGCTGTCTGTGGTTTTCATAATTTACAGTCCAAAGTGGAATAAACTATGGGCTTGGGCTGCCTGAGACATTGTACCCAGGTATATGGGCTGCTCACTGAATGAGCGCCCTTTGGAAGAAAGCTGATAGAAGCCTTTTTGTGCATATGGATGCCCATCCTCCCCAACACCAGGTACATCTGCAGGAAGAGCAGCTTGCAAAAGTGAAAATGGCTGCTGTGTAATTCCTTGCCATGTGGAGGCTTACAGCTTGTAATGTGACTAGACTGAAGGCATTTGCCCGACATCCTCCTGTCAGAAGTGGTGTCACTGCAATTTTTATCCACTCCCAAAGAGGCCAGATCCTAAAATGGCAAAAGCCTGATGGAGAAGAGCAGGACAAGGCAGATTTTGTTTACAACCTGCGCTTTTCAGGTTGTCAACCCACAGATCTCTGTGCCATGAGATAATTTCTGGTCAGACTTACAGGAGATTCTTGTTATCCTGACTGAAACTTTGTTTCATCTGTTTTCTGAATTAATCTGTCATAATGATGTAAGAATATCAGTTGTTTGCTGTAATCTCTATAATACAACCTAGATATTTTTATAGGTAATTAATTCCTGTGTAAACCATTTACCTCAATGCCCATATAACTCGTATGTGAGATACTGATAGAGTTGGACTCTCCTAGAGCATGGGAGACTATTGTATAAAGAATCCAGTACACAAACCTAAAATATTGAAAAAGGTAGTGTGGTGTTGGTTATGGAGGTGCAAGCAGTCATAGCAACCTGGAGAAAAATTAAGCCATTTTCAGCACTATACCTTTGACATTAAAAAAAATGTGGTTATTTCTAATGGCAGGCTATGAAAACAGTTTTAATTCCAGGACTTTTCGGAGTGCTCCCAGGAGTTTGAAATATCTCAGGAATGACATTTCCACATGAATTGTGGAACTCATTTATGAGAGTCTGAGGTTCAGACCACAGGTATTTGCACATGACCTCAAAAGTCAGCGAGTTTACTTGTGAGAGGACAGGTAAAATGAACACTTCACTATTGACCTCAGCTATTTTTACCAAACATCAGATGTTTTCACAAATCTTGTCTAATTAGTCTTTCTAATTTTTTTTTTTTTTTTTTTTTTTTTTTTCTTTGAATTTTTGGGTAAAAGTG
>VZTL01055870.1:50469-61553 GCA_013400535.1 Scopus umbretta | reverse complement strand
TTTTTTTTCCTTTTTTTTTTTTTTAATTTTCTGGCAGTGAAAATACTGGTTTAATGTTTTCTATTTGGTTGGGAAGAACAAGAATTAGTCCCCCTCTCCATAGTCTTATGTTCACCTACACTATGTCAGCATGAAGTTAGTAAATGATGTTGGTTTTAAAAAACTGAATCTTTTTCTTTTCTTGTATTTGGATCATCTGTGGATTATATCCCTGCAGCTGCACCGAGCAGCCAAAAGTCTATAAAGCTGCACTTAGTGTTTCCACATGTAGTCTGATTGCAGGGTCACATTAAACATAAATACATTAAAAAGTTTCAGGAGCTCTTCCCTGTAAGTTTAGAAGATAACCATATTCTTTTTCTGTTATTGTAGCTGTAATGATATAACTGAAGACTTACTTTAATTTGAGTAGAAAGTCTATCTTAAAAAACTTCATTTATTTATAAGTAATGTTAGAAAATAAGTAATATTTTAGCCTGGATAGTCCTTAAGCATGTTGAAACTGTAAAATCCTATTCAAGCTGTCTCTTCTTTACTTCAGTCCATTCAAAACACAGGGTCTAAGACTTCCAAATACTGTCTGAAAGTGCTTGTTAACTTCATAGAAAACATCCAAACAGTTCATGGAATTTTTGCCTTGGGGAAGCATTTGTTTTTCTTGTTTGGTCAATTAAACACTGCTTTTCCTAAAAGAGGGTGTATTGTAACATCAGGCATGATAATAACCAGAAACACCAATGGGTTGTTGCAAAAAGTTTGGGTTGATGTCCGTGTTCCAGTTACGCTTTTGGAGAGCTCAAGGGAGGGGAAATGCCAACTGAGGAGTCTTCTGCATAATTTTCCTTGAGATTATTCATACTGAAGAGCTCCAAGCAGATAAAAAGCAGCTTTCTTATGAAGAAGATAGTGCTCTAATGGCAAGGAGAAAAAAAAAAATTAAGCTACGTGATTATTTTTTCAATGTAAGTAAAGGGAATTTTAAATAGAAATGCTATAAAGAAGTTATCATGGTGCCATCAAAAGCATTGGGAAAGCTTTTCTGCTGAAAAGGAATAGATATAAAGAGCATAAGAAGTCTTGAGCTGGATGAACACTTGGAAAGTGCTGATTCAACACAAATTGATAAATTTGATGGAACACAATGGCTTCACCAATGTCCTAATGAAAAATTTTGTTTTATTTCAACACAGTTTAGATGCACGATGTTCACTTTATGTTTTATTTTTGTGCTTACATTTTAGATTTATCTTTTTTTTAACATTAGAATAGAAATATCAAAATGATATGAAACTGCAGTGAAGCATTTTTGTAAATCTGAAGAGAACCATTTGTGTTGAATTATTTCAAGCTCACACAAAATCAGGGATTACAGATTTTGAAGCCTTGGACTTTCCCATGAGGTGGATGTCAGTTGAGGAATCATCTCTGTGCTGGAAAGCATTTAAACACATGCTTAAATCCTTGTCCAGGAAAGGGAGAGTTTGAGCATGTACTTAAGTGCTGTGGTTATCTGAAGGCTCAAACATGTGTGTAAAAGGAGTTGTGAAGGAAGCTCAGCTCCTGAGAAAAGTGAGATGGATCCATCTCAAGCTGCTGTGGGCACCTGCAGTGCAGCCATCTGCATTTCCTGCAAGCCTACTGGGTGTGGAGAGGACGGTTCACCTGGCTGAAACCTCCATGATAGAATAGGATGGATTGTGCCTGGGAGGTTCCCAGCTGTTTTCTAAATTTCACACAAAAAAGCCCATCCAGGAGTGAAATCTGCCAGGTAGTACATAATCTATTTACAAAAAAAAAGTCTTGCAAAATTTTACAGACATATAATTTCAGGCGGGATGTTTCCTTTCATTGATACCATTTACAGATACTGCCTTCACAGTCACAAACATGTAAAGAAAATCCAGCACTTGCTCTTTTCAAGAGGTCTGGTTGTAGAAGTGCGTTTAAGGAGATCTGATCTGTTCCTCTGTCTTTATGTGAATGGCTTTTTATTGTGTCACCAATTTTTTTAAATAAAATAGAAGGCGTATCCTTCAAAGTTTCAATATAACTACCTGTAAGCTTCCTCTCTTGATTTTGTAGTTACCTTCTTGTCTTCAGTCCATTAAGTTAAAGATGGAGTTGGAGATGGCTAGAAGAATAGCCACATCTATGCTCCCTTCCCGTCTCTGTTGGGCTGGTGAGCACACGCAGTCTCTAATGGACTGCAGTCCCTAGCAGGCTTGTGGCATACCATAAGTAAGTAGAACATGTTAACTGCAACTCACTCACAAAGTCCTTATTAGGCTAAACCAGCAGATTTTACTCTCCTTCTCTCTCCAGGTTGCTGTGGGAGTGTAACTGATGCGCCTCATTAGAGTTTGAGATTGTGTGAGTAATCCCATTGTTTCTGTCATTCTGTGTAAAGTGTGTATAATCGCTCTGCTTCCTCATGATGGTATGAGTAACCTCATTTTATGACGCGCTTTTTCCATATTGCCTATTTTTTGCTCTTTAACTTGCAATCCTACTTCTGTAACTTTGGATTGATTCAGGTGAGGGAGGAGGCTGGGAGGTGGGAAGAAGGAGGGATGCAAAGGGAGAACAAAAGCACTCTTCGTTCCCTCACCTGTAACCCTTAAGGTTCAGTTTCACTGTGGGCCAGAGATCAGACGATAAGCTGGAGGAAATCACACAGACAAAATTCACGTGGCTCAAACAGCGTTGCTGCAGAGAGCAATGTCTCTGTGCTGCTGCAGTGGCAGACTTCAGGTTTGTCTTCTGCTGGGGGCCTGGGCTGCACATGCCCCAGAGGAGCCCAGGCAAGAGAGTTTGCATGTTTTTTTGTGGACAAGTCTGACACAACTCTGCTTTGGAGACTATGAGGGTTCAAGGAGCTTGTTCATGGGCTTTGCAGACTGTGCTTCTCTGACAGGATGCCTGTGGGAGTGCAAGGGGAGGGAAGGGAGAGCCCTGCACCCAGCAGTCACTCCTGCTCCCACAGGGAAGCGAGAAACACTCTTCATTCCCTGCTGCCCTCTGACTGCTGCTCCCTAGGCTGAGGGTGGCATGGGAGGCGACCTGAACCACTGTCATACAGCTCAGTCCTTCCTTTCCTGCTTCATGTGAGAGCAATGGAGAAGGCAGGGTGGCAGGGATGTTTCTCAGAGCTCCTCTGAATGCACCTGCAGCACCCTATGCAGCATCATCCAGCTTTCAGGGTGCCACTGCTGAGGGGGTCGCAGGGTACCTTGTCTTGTTGCTGGTGGGTGGAAGCGGTCCCTCTGCAAAGGTATCACCATCCTCGGGGCTTTATCTGTGTTAGCTCTGTCAGTGCTGCTCCCGCTGGTGGAGCCAAACCACTGAGATGGGAAACCTGGGGCCAAGAAATCAAGTGTAGGCATGGTCTAGAGTTTGTTTACAAGTTTGCTACCTAGATGAATCATGGTGTAATAAGTTACCCTCTTAAAAGGGTATACAAATCCAGCCACTGGCTGAGCATTATTGCTGTGTCCTGGCTAATTCCAAGTTAAGTGATGATAGTCCGTCTGTCTGAGTCCTTTCCTTGTCCTCTGCTGCTCTGCTCAGTCCAACATCTTCCATCATTCACCATGTAGATGTTGTTTTTCTTTTGAAGTTCTTTTAAGGTCTCAGTGAAGAAGTATCTGAAAAACAAAAACTTGGACTGGCTTTGGGCACAAGGATAGCGTTGCTCTTTACTAATGTCTAGCAGTTACTTGAAAGCAGTGAACATATATTTATCTTAGCTTCATTATTTCAGATGATACATTCATTTTCCTCTTGCTGCATATGCCCTTTTCTTACAATTACTCAGTACTCAGTAATGCCAGCACATCCAGCACATTGTAGTGCTTTTCTCAGTGCGTTCCTGTGTTCAGCTCCCCCAGTCACAGAAACAGGCATATTGGGTTCTACAGTTGCATGTTTTTTGCCATATCCTTCTGCCAGTTGTTTCCACCAGTACCGCATCTGTCTCTGCTGTGATGTTTTGCTGCAAGACACGGGCAGTGTTGTTCAGAACATTTCCCAAATACTCAATAAGGCTTTTTGTTTCTGAAATTTAAGGTTTGTTGTATTTCCTGGGGATGAGACAGTTCACAGTTTCTCAGAAGTGCAGGAGAAGCAGACATACGCACGTGTAAGGGAGAAAGGAGGTTAAACATCAGTCAGTCACTGGATTGGTGGATTAGTTTGCTTTACTCCTTTCTTAATACATGGACATTAAACAAAATCTTATATCTCGCGCTTTGACATCTTTGGCAAACATCAAATACAGACCAACACAAAAACAACAGGAGCACATACCAGGAATCAGTCCCACAAAATCAACCTTTTTTTTAACCTTGCTGCCACAAAACTCTAAACCTGAGATTGTTAAAATATTTGCCTCTCTTCTTTCCTTCCATACAAGCTTAGCCCACTTGATAGAGAGTCCATTTATTTTTAGTGTCTACTGCCTTTGTGGTAACATTGTCATTGGCAGGATGAGAGGGGACGAAGTCCACAGGTGACTTTCCTGTTGCTACTCATTTTATGCAAAATTTCCTCAGATGTTATAGCGATGGGTATCTGGGCATCTTTTCTTCTGCAGTATCCAGCATGGAAGGGTCTTGATCCTTGTTACCCATAGAGTAGATACTCATCATTAGCAACATATCAGTGCTTAGCTGATCTTAAGTCATTGTTGTTGCCACTGGCTGGATAACAGAATAAATGGCAGGGAAAGCATACCCTGGGCAAGTATTGATTGCTGTTTCAAGGTATTGCCAGAAATGAGATCCACAGTAACTACACTAAAATTTTACAGTACAAGTGGGTGAGACACTATGTTCCGAACTGTTTTCAGCTTTGTCAGGAACATTATTGATCATCTATATCCAAGGGGACTTGGTTTTCTAAGTGTTCTCGTTACAGTTTCTGGCTTGCCTACAAGCACACTAAACCAAGTATACTTTGTCTGGGGATCTAAGTGGTCTCTGGTCTGCCTTGCCCTTGAACTGAAACCTCCTTCTAAGAGATTTCTTCAGCCCTGACATCGTCAACAGAGAACAGAGCTGTGTTGGAACACGAGGGGAATATTAGATCATGGAAATTACCTAGGTGGAAGGACTCAATCTAATTCCTTCACTCCTACATTGTTTGGGTTTTTTTTTTTTTTTTTTTTTTTTTTTTTTAAAGTCATAACAAACTAGGACTATCTAGTGCAGGGGAAAAAAAACCTTACTCAGAACACAACCCTAGTAAAAAACAGTAGTTCCAGACTCATGATGTCTTTGATTTATGTTCTGATGTGTCCCTACTGATGTGATTTTAATATATACACCATGCATTTTTCAGAATATGCTCTCTACTGTCTTGCATGGAGCTGTGGGTTGCTGATGCCACTGGAATGTGGTAGAAAACAGTTTTAAAATTCCTGGTAAAAAGGATTGTGCTGGATATGGTCACAGGCTGATGAGATGATCCAGAAGTGGTGCTGATGATCTGTGATTTCACTATTTCAGGAACATATATCCTAGGAGCAGGACTGATTGAGACAGCTGTAAATAATAGAGCTTTTATTTTAATTGTTAATGAGAGATGATATAAAGCATTCATTGCAAACTGAGGCTTGTGAACACGTTGGTCATGTAACCGTTCTGATACACTGGCACTGGCCGCAGTGTTACAGCGTCCCCGAGTCTGAGGACTGATTGGGGCAGTTTCCCAGCTGCCCTCAGACAGATGGAGGAATGGATGGATGCCAGACCTCTCTGCATTTTCTTTACAGGTTTTACGTGACCCAGCAGAGCATTATTGCAACAGCAGGTCCTGTACCACTCATATAGTAAAGGCTAATGGGTTTGTTGCTTAAATTTTTACATTTTCTGTGTGCAGTTTGTTGTGGTTTAGCCCCAGCCAGCAACCAAGCACCACACAGCTGAAACCAGGACACAGTTGTAAGCATCCCATTTATCTAACAGCTGTGCTATTGTTCTTTATGACCACTGACTTGAATGAGTTACCAGGAGCTGTTTTCAGAAGGGGCTTTTTGCCGCCTGTGGCTGTTTTTATCTGTGCTCTTGTGTCCCTCAAAAAGAGCTGGGCTTTAAAAAGGTGTGACTCAGCACAGTTGTGTCATGTCATTTATTATTATTTCTTGCTGAGAGCCTTGGGCATTACCTCAACACAATCATGAAGCATGGCCCTATTGTGGCTAGCCCTGTACACAAATAAGTTGAAGGGTAGTCCTGTTACAAATTGAACAGTACAATGAGAAATACCAGCTAGAGACAACAAATAAGTTCAGAAAAACAAGATAATATTGTAACCATCAGTGGTTGGGTTAGTCTGCAACTGCCACAGCTGAAAACATAGGATTTCTAGTTTGCAAAAAGCTCCTTAAAGAAAACAAACATAAACTTTACACCGTATTTATGAGTCAAACAGAACCAAAAGTTTTGAAGTTGTGAACCAATTGAAAAAGTGGTTTCAGAATGATTGAAATAGGGTACTAGCAAACCTGGACTTGCATCTCATGATCCTTGCAGCTGAAGAACAGGTCTGTTTCTGTGGCTGGTGGTTGTGCTCCAAGTCCTGTCCTTCCCTGACAGCACACTTCTGCAGACTACTTCATGGTGGGACTGAGAGTGTGCTGAGCCTCAGGCCAGCTGGTTCAGCCGACATGTCCACTGCTCTGGAGAGGACTCCCAGAATCCAGCCCTACTCCCATGGGAAAGCACATGGCCACCCAAAGAGACCCCATTAAAATAAAGGTTTCAGAAATTTCCAAGCTCTTTGTTGCAGAGCTTGAGGTCAGTTAGATTAGGAGCTTCAGGACCTTCTATTCAACTCTATGAATTACTATGTCCAAGCAGCATATCTTGAAAGCACTAGAAATGTACCTTAGATCCTGCAAGCCTGCAAGCACAGGAGTCCCTGGAGATGTTGCAAGGGTCCAGGCAGAGTCCATGTGAACTGTGTCTTCAGTCTCCCAATGTTCACTGAGTATACTGAGCATACACTATCTGAGGGTTCAGTTCATCTCTTGCTGTTGAAGGAGTTTTCCTCTAGGAAAACTCTGATGATCTCTAATCATAATATGTAAGTGTCTAACCCCTGCCAGGTGTCTGATAGACCATGTGGCTGCAAAATGCATTTGATGAAGCTTTGAAAAGGTCAACAGTGATCCTGCTTTGTATATTTTCATAAGAGCTCCATTAAGCCTTAAGGGTCATCTTTGACGAGAGAAGCATGGTGGCTGAGGTAAAATTACATTGCTGGGTCGAGAAGATGGGTTGATGTAAGCATCAGCAGCTGGGTGCCACAGAGATCATAAGAACCCTTTTCAAGATCCTGCCATTCAACTAACAATCTATGACCTGCTATATAGATTGTGGAATTTGTTTTTTGTCTTAGCTTGGAAGGAAATAATTAAGGGTATGAGTATCAATGTCAGCTGACAGGTTTCCATTAACTACTATGGTCTTTGAGTCCACTCATATTTGAAATGTTTGGTTATGTCTCTGCAAGAAGGTGGTAGATGTCCAGAGGTGATGGTGTTGTCCTTCTTGTCACTGGTTTCCTTTGCCAAACTCCAGCAAGGTAGAAGATTTTAATGCTCAAGTCAGCACTGGGGGGAAAAAAAAAAAAAAATCATTAAAAAAATATCCATTTCTGCCCTGCTGCAGAAAGCTATACCTGATGTATAGGTACTGACTTTCTCTAATTTTATTTTTTGTAGCTATTAGTATTTACATTGAGAGAACACTGGAAATTGAGGAGATGTAGGATTTGGAAAGCAAAGCATAATGATTTTTGAATATTCAGATTGAGATATATAGGAAGCATACTTAGCAAATAATTATCACTTACTATAGAAAATATGTAAGTGGAATATGATATTTCACTGGGACTAAGAAATTTTGTATCCTTTCTTAAAGCCAAGGAAAAGAAAAGGAATAGAGATAGTGGAAAAAGCAAACCCAAACAGCAACCCCCCTCCTCTCCCCAATCTCCCCTCTCCCAAAAGCTTTGTTGAATAGGTTGGGTGTGAACAGGAAGGGTGTGAACAGGAAATGTGTGATTAGGAAAAGTAGGCATTGAAGTGGCATTTAGATAAAACAGTTCACAATAAGAAATTAACAAATCAAGGTAGAATTAACAAATCAAAGGTGGTCTAAAAACCCACAGGGAATGGCAAAGCCACTGCAGTAATCTACATATGGGAAACCTCTGAGTGAAAGGGGTTGCTCATAGCAGGTGGAGTTGGGCCATGGGGAGGAGCATAGCAGGGTCCATGAGGAGGCATGAAACCCTAAATCAATTCTTTCCACTAGATCTTTTCCAGTTTAAGTTAGTCTTGTGCAGCATAGATGGGTTGAGTTGCCAGCTGAGGGATGAGGGGTTGGGGCATGGCAGTAGGGTGGTAGGCCAAAGCCCACCGCCACCCCAGGTACCTGGGTCTGTCTCTGGGCATCAGCGGCCACCATGATCAGCAGCCTCTTCTCCACTGGCTTGCTTCTACTGGTTCCCTTTTCTGACCAGTTGCTGAGCTGAGCTACCTTTCTCAGGGGCCACACAAGGCTCAAGACCCAATGCAAGAAAAGCTGCAGCTATCACAGTTAGGAGAGGGAAGCGAGAGGGCCTTTTGCAAGCTATAAGACTAGTTTTATCATTAAATGGCTGCTGGGCAACAGCTTGGACTTTAAATGTATTTAATCCAAACTGTAAAATCTTAGTAAGGCTCAGAAAGAGAAAGGGACATGAAATGAACATTACAAAAATGGCTGGGGTGGAGGGAATAGAAGAAACAAAAAAGAATGGCCTGATTGGTTGAACGACATGTTTTGAACACCTAAGAACATCCATGAGCTCATGAAAACCTCCTAACAAAGTCTGTTTTCTGTAGAAATGAATTGGGCGCACTTCTTACTGGTAATATCTGGGTTGAGGGTTCTGTGTGAAAGGCAGTTGTAGGAGTTGCTAATGTCAGTGATGCCTGAAACTGGGTAAAGTGTGACATACCACCACACACTATTCGTGAGAAACAGAAATAATCTATTAGGGTTTTGGTTAGTAGGCAACAGGAGGTGCTCAAGTATGTAATTTTTACATCTCTGTATAGTATAACACCCTTTCACATTGATCTGAGAATACATAGAGCTTCCCAGTAAACAAATTTTTCCCTGTGATTATAGCTTTCTCCTTTACAGTCCTCCTCCCACCTCCCTACAGGTGTTCAAGGGATCATACCCTGCTGCTGCTGCATAAAGCTGTTCAGCTGAAGTCTGTGAGGCGATGCCAAATGACCACAACTGAGTATCTGTCCCATGGATTGTTGTTTCTCTGATTAACAACCTGGCCAAATTCCTCTCCCCATAGTCCCATATGTAATTCCTGGGAAGCTAAGAGCCCTGCCTGTGTGTGCAAGCCAGGCAACCAGAAACTTGGCCAGGACTGCCCTACTCCGGTGTCTGGTAGATGGCTACCACAGTGATGGGCTCCATGGAAACAAATCATGCTGCTTTGTAATAATAATGCTTTTAAACGGAGCATTAGAAAGTGACAAACCAAACTTGCAAGTCCTTTAGAAAAATATGAAGCTCTTTTTTGCATCTTTCCCACTTCAGTATAAAAGGCTAAACACATTTCTTACTCCTCTAGTGCTGGGATCTGCACAGTCTGGAAGCAAGGTTAGACGTGGATGGGAAAGCTTTGCTGCCATGTGCCTGCAGCCCTGTGGCTCGCTCAGAGGTACACACAGCTGCTCAGGGACATCTGGCCCAATGGCCCTGTGGTCCCCCTCCCCACCTTCAGCCACCACATAGATTTGTGCCATTTCTGTCACTCTTATTTTGCTGTTTATGTCACAACCTAATAAATGAGGCCTGCTAGCCAAGGCATCACACTTTTCCCAAACTTGACTATATGCTTCAGAAGACTGAGTTTTACCTGGGGCTCATAAGCGCACATATAGTCTGCTTATTTTCTGGAGCTGTGTTTTCGTTTGCTCCCTCTGTGTTCCAGCTGAAAAAGCTGTAGAAACAGAATATTCCTCTTCATCAGGATGAGTACACGTTTGTCCGGGAATTGATTCAGTGATATGTAGGAATTAATCCCCCAAAGTCCCATATCAGGTCTATGTACCAGCACACTGGTTCCTCATGAGCAATTTGAAGCAACACAGAACCGCTCTACGGTACATTCAGCTGGGAATGTTGCAAAATGAAGATGTAATTTAGCAGCTCTTCCTGAAGTACCATAGTTCTTTTCTTGAAAATAGGAATAAAAGTTTTGCTATCACTCAACAAAATATGAGCTGGTGCCTGCCCTGCTGAGGACAGCTTCTGAGCCACAGCAGGTCAGTGATTTCCCAGCCAAGTGAAGGTTGCAGCAGAAAGGCAGCCCCCACTGGTCCATGTAGGAACTCCAAGCAGAACATTACTGCTTATTTTCCAAGTATCAAGCTGAACCAAGCATGAAACAAGTTTGGTATGGTCAGCTGTGCAGCCTCAGAATGAATATTTAACCTGGGGGAAAAAAGCACATAAGAAGATAATGTATGTGTGTCGGGAGGGGAGGTAATTACTTTTACTCCAAGAAATAAAGTAGTTGGAAATAAATGTTTGATTCACATGGTTTTCTAGAGTTAGAGGAAAAATATTCATTGGTTGGGTCAAGGAAAGTCTGTAATTTTGGGGTGCTATTCTGAAAATTAAAAAATGACATAATTAGTACAAGGATTCTCTAACCGCTTACCCATGAGACAAGCATACTTTTTTTCCTACTTAGCCGTGCATAGGTTTTCATGCTGAATGGCTGCTTTCAGGAGCCTGACAATGCCAAGGGTCTAGGCTGGCTATCCTTTTCTCTCCAGTTCATACATCTGGAGCAGTCCAGTCAAGGACTATACTGTGAAAACAATAACAGTTTAAAATTAGACTCATCACTAAGAGCATATAACTCATGTTATGACAAAAATGGTTTCAGATAATGTAGCAAGTGGCAACTGTGTTGTTGCCAGCTGCAGCTGGATCCTTTCCCTTTCCCTTTCCCTTTCCCTTTCCCTTTCCCTTTCCCTTTCCCTTTCCCTTTCCTTTTTC
>VZTL01055870.1:12874-50430 GCA_013400535.1 Scopus umbretta | reverse complement strand
GCCTTACCCTTTTCCTTTCCCTTTCCCTTTCCCTTTCCCTTTCCCTTTCCCTTTCCCTTTCCTTTCCTTTCTTTTCCTTTTCTTTCCTTTCTTTTCCTTTCCTTTCCTTCTGTCATTGAAATAGCTGAGACTCAACTCCAGATATCTTAACTTTCTGTTTTCTGCCTTCTCTGCTGGTTGATTTTCCTGGATTCCCTACTCTCTTTATTAATTATATATTGAAAAGATAACAAAATATTACGAAGCACTGCCATGTCTGTGGAATCCAGCATATTGGATTTTTTGCCTGGAGTGTCAAGCAAGATTAATTATTCTGATAACAGCAGGATTAATCCATTCATCACATACAGTAAAAAGTCACTGTTAACATTCAGACCGAGTTGTTCTTGGTCTTGAGAGGCACAAATGGCAGACCTGGCATTTAGAGGGCATTTGTGCCTTTAAAAACCCCCATTCCTCTGTTACCTTCTCCTGCCTCTTGGGCCAAATTCTTGCTGCGGGGCTGACTGTTACCATGGGGGCGGGAGGCAGCCCTGCGGAGGGTTGTGTAGGTATGAATGTTTGGCAGAGCCCTCGAATTTTAGGTAGACGGTATAATTACTTCATCATTCAACACACACACACACACAAAAGGATTTTGTTTTTCTCCAATCGCCTTAGTTTCTGCTTTCCTACAGTGAGATTGTCAAGATCTGTTGCATGGCTTCTGAAAGCTAATTTGAGGTCAGACAGTGAGTCAAAATCAATTCTTGATTTTTGTCAACTGTGAGCTACAGCCGATGGGTCTGATTTGGGAAGAGGGTGAGCAGCCGTGCTGGCGTGCTGCCCTCGCTGGCGGTTCCAGCTGTCAGAATCTTCTGGACCAGCCTCCAAGCTTCTGTGCTTCCTCTGTGCTGATAAAACTCAGGGGCAAGGTCCTTTCAGCTTAAACCCCTTGTGTTCCAAAATTTCTTCTATTTTGGTATTACTACAAAGGAAAGAAAGTTAGATCTCTGGTATGTGCCCTCACTAAAAGAAGGCTGGTAACCAGCCGGCTGTGGGACCGGAGCCCGTCTCAGCTCATGCATTTGTAACCAAAACACCTCAACTTTCCGGAAGTCTCTAAATGGATTGCTTTCAGACGGAGCAGTACACAGACATTATAAACCCTGCAATTACTTTTACTGTAGGGCCATAAAATATAGATCTGTTAAAGTCTGGGTGCAGAAGACATGGGCATCCTACAGTTCCGACCAGCGCAGATAAGAGTCTATTACGGATGATGAAAACAAGGTACTAGAAAATCCATTAGAGCTATTTGTTGCCACTTGCAATGATAGTCCCTGTAACCACATTTAATCAAAGCGTTTCTGGGACTTCATTACAAATTTCTTATATCAATACCGTATGCTGATATAAATAATAGCGTAACAAAATCAGGGAGAAGAAATTACATTGCATTGTATGATTTAGGGATTTGTGATCAATTATTTAGCATTTCTATCAGAGAAGCACTTAATGTTTTCCATTGGGGCGGGAGTCTGTAGTGCTAGGGACTGTGTACCTATTGAGTGAATGAAAATCGCTGTCCCAGAGTGCTTTGACCATCTAAATTGGGTTAAGGACATACGAGTGTAAAATGAGAGAGTAAAAATGATTAAACTCCTCTCTAGATACTGCCGCTCCGCGACTGAAACTATACTCATATCCAGTCAGAGAATGGAGAGAAGCGTCTGCTTTTGAACTCTAGGAAACTGCAAAAAAGAGACTGACAGAAACCTGCGGTCACTGTGCGTAACAGCTCTTTCCCCGTGCTCTTCCAAGCCCCCTCCTTTTCTCATACGCTGTCTACAAACAGAAACAAGACTGGCTGGTGTCTCTTCTGCAAATAACGAGGCTGGCCAAGAGAGGTTCATGAAGAGAAGCAAGAACAGCATGTTTTCGTCGTAATAAATGGAACAAGATTGTCGTCATGCTTTAGACAAGAGTCTGAAGGGAAAACCAGCCTTGTTCTTCCTGATCCGTCAGGAGGTTTGTATTTGAGTTTGCAGGCTTTATGAACTCAAAACATAAAAAGGAGATATGAATCAAACATGCCAGTAAAGTTCAGCGAAAGTAATATGAACCCAAAACAATGATTTTTTTTTCCCCCCACAGCTCTGTTTGCAGTATGCAATTATCATGAGCTACTTGGCAGTCCTGCAATAATTAGGCACAACAGCATGAGTTAGGAATGTATCATCAATCTTAGCTTACAATATCTTTGCTTTTGTTGGTTTATGCTAACCTCATCATACTTAAATAGTGGTATGCATCTTTGTGAAAAACATTCAAAATGAAAAAGCCCACCTTGAAATAAATTATAGTGGATCCCCAATTTTGAGGGATTTTGATAAAATTTGCATTTTAGAAATCTAAGATTCATACAACCCTTGTTGACACAGATGAGCAGATATATTTGTGTTATAAGTCATCGGTTTGAAAATAATTTTAAACAAAAAATCTGAAACATAAACTTGTAAAATGCTACATTTGCACGGACTGCATGTGTGGGTGCAGTTCAGATAATGAAGGCAGAGACTCTAAGAACCTAAATGATGTGAAAATCCAGTTTTTACTCAAGGTGGCTTTGCAAAACTCAGCCTATTTATTCAATGTTTCACCTCCATGCATTTGTCCCTGTGAAACAGATGTGTCAGGGAAACATGCTCCTGTCCTGAAGGGTGATACTGCTGTAATGAAGACAGATTTTCAGGAGTTTTCTTTCGGGATGCATGTGGGGGAGAATGGAGTGATGCTCTGGTCTTCTGTGGATCTCAAATGGCAGAGGACTGTTTATTTCTGTCTCCCCCAGGCCAAAAACCCTGGAGCCCTTCCCCAAGCTCTGGGCAGCTGGGGTTGATGCCATCCCAGCACTTCTTCCTGGGCAGGAGCAAAGTCTTAATATCAGCAGCAATGCTTGCTCCTGACCCAGGTCCACAGTATTCCTGTCAGCCACGTGGGCTGGTTGGCCTCAAGACAACCTGCAGCGACTGATCCTCTACCTTTCTTTCAGGCTGAAAGTCTGGGTTAGTTGTATCATCTTCATTCTTTAAAAGGAGGAGCGGAGGTAAGTATTCTAATGTCGTAACAAAGAGAACCTTTGGGGCAGTTGCTGTGCCTGTTTTGATCCTTAATCAGTCCAATCCTGGTGAGGGGCTAAATACCATCTGTCCACATTGCAGCACATATATGGAAAGCAGGGGACCCTACAAGTGGGTGTTACAGCATTATGTCAGTATTGCCCCTTTTTCTCTTCCACTTTACTGTGGAGTGGTACCAGAAAGGTGGATTTATCTATTATTTACCACAAGGCTACATACTAAATAAACACACAGCCTCCTTGCTCCCACCAGCCTGTGACTATGGGCTCTCCAAACTGTTTGTCTGCATGACATATAGCAAAGCCAAAAGGCAGGAAAGCTTCCTGTCCTCACACTGTTGGCATGATACAACCAATGTCCATGTCTCTAGTACCCTTGAGAAGAAAACTTATGACTTTAGCTGAAACTGTTGAGAACATCCTTGAACATGGCTTCAGAACACCTCAAAGTTGAAGCTCTTATGTGTGCATGTGTGTCTGTGTACATATTTATGTATATATAAATATATTAAAAAAAAAAGTCATCTTCAACTTCCATTCCTGGAAAGTGGAATATTTCCATTGGTTTTAATAGGAGAGTAGAATTAAGTCCAAGTTCAGGAAAGTGCTTCAATCCAAGCTTTAAGGAGGTGACTTGTCCCAGAGACTTCAATTAGGCATGTCAGCAAAAGCTTTGCTGACTAAGGACTTCCACAGTTCAGCTGGTGTGGAGGGCAGTATCCAAGCTGGATGCTGTAGGTTGTTGACCTCTCTCAAGAACCCCATGCAGCAGCCAACCATCTGCAAAACATGCAGAGTAATCATAATAATTCCCTTGGCAGCCTCTTTCAGAGAGGAAAAGGAAAAGAAAGACTAGAAAAAGAAGGAAATTCATTTTAGTTAGCATTGAAATACTCCTGTGATTATTGCCATCACATTTTTTATTTTGGGGTTGTGTATTAGAACATTTCTACTCTCAACGCAAAATGTTGCAACACGGTCCTTAGGGCTAATGAGTGGTAAGAGGGGAAAAAGAATACCCGTTATACTAGTTTTGTATTCTCCCCCACTGACAAAGGTAAATCTTGATCCTTAAGAGAAAGTGTGTTTTAGCAGTAGTTAACATTATTTACTACTTGCCACAAATAGCCTTTGTATCTTGTTGTAGGAATGGGCAACCTCCCTGACCCCATGAGCAATATACCAAAATCTTCATATGCCTGAGAGCCTGTTGTCCCAGAATTTATATGAATCTCCTAATTGAGGAAGGTACAAATATTAGGGTCGTGTCTATCTTCTTTCTAATTAGCTTTACTAAAACTTTTTTTTGGTTGGTTTCTATGGGGAAAGAGGAAGGGAAGGAAGGTTGTGGGGTTTTTCTTTTCTTTCTGAAGCACTGATTTATGTGATACACTGATTTTGCTATACCTGATGCAATGAACTCGTTCAGTCCTCTGGAACCACTGGTAATGGCAGTCATTGTTTTGCTGAATGGCTGCCTCTGATTAGCGACTACTGGGTAATGAGCAGCATGATCAGGCCAGAGTTGTTTTACATGGAAGGCCTGTTTATGCAGGAGAGGTCAGATCGTGGTGGTGTCCCCATGCGGAGATGAGCCTGTGAAAGTCCGTGAAGCTGACTTTAAAGTAAAAGCACACTTGAGCAGGTTCAGTTCTCAAATAGGTTGCATGTACAAATGGGGGAATAGAAAGTAAAATGAGAATATTTTTCACGTACCACATGTAATAACCCTTTAAATACTCTGTGAGCCCTCTAGTGGTGTTCTTCATGCCCTGGAAACCTCCAGGAGCCAACTGGAGTCAGGTAGCCCTTCTCCCCATAATGTTAGTACCAACACTGCGCTTCAGGGTTCAGCGTGCACATCTTATTTCAGATTACTATTAAAACCAGAGAGGCGAGAATTTTATTCCTGCCTACCCATGATAAAACTTTCTTCAAAACATCAGGGGGAACTCGCAGAAACCTGTTTCCCTCTTTAGTCCTCCCTGTACAAGTTTCGTTCATCTGCAAGAGATGCCTGCTCCTCGGTGGATGTCCTGGAGCTCCCTGGGTCCCATCTCACAGCTGCCATCACACTCCCATGGCATCGTTCAAACCTATAGGTGCTGTACTTCTGCAGAGATGACATTACAACTAACCTCTGTGCTGCTGTCTCTGTGGGGTGGAAGCCGCGCCTGCCTGCCTTGTGTGCCGTGTGAGGGCTCTGCTCTCACAAAGGTGTGTGGCTCCTACTTCCCAGGCAGCTGTGGTGGACAATTAAGGCAACATCATGTCTACCATGGCAGCTACAGGTCTGGTTTTCAGCATGCCATGCTATCTGGGGTTTGCCAAAGCACCACAGTAAAGGATACAGCACTGCAAGCAAGAATTCACCGGAGAGGAATAATTTGGCTGGAAAATCCTAAACTCATTTCTAAAAGAGCTCAGCTATGGGATTTCTATGCAGTGAAAAGAATCACTCTGCTTTTATTCTAAACACAGTTCGAGTGCTCCTTTATTTTTCAGAATTGACTCATAAAGACTACAGGAGGGCACCAATTAGTGAAATAAACCTCTAATCCTCAGTTCAGTGTCTGCTATAGGACTGCTGTTTAACAGCCTTCTTGCTAATCAATTCTCTTCAGCCAGCTAAATGCCATAGATGCTATGTAAATAAATGCAAGTTTAAGAGTGTTCTTCAGTGAGTGGTTAAAGCTATGTTCCTTCTACTGCACCATAAAATCAGCATGCATGTTAACAGATATCTACTCCACCTTGTACAAATGACTTTTCTTGTTCATTTGATTGCTGCAGCTAGGGGAAAACAGAAGCAGGGAATAGCAATAAACTGCCTGTTCTTCTTGGGCAACATTTTAAAAATCTGATACCTCAATGGCAACCAAGGCATAGAACAAAGACGCATATTTTACTGTCAAAATAATGTCCACAGTTTAGGTTGTTATTTTACTTCTGTTGTAAATTTTAAGCCAGACTGCCATCCTTCAGCTTTCTGGATAAAAGGGCTGTTCCTCATAGCCTTCTTCATGTGTAACATTCACCCAGAGGAGATTTTTTTCCTTACAAGTTGATACATTAGTGAAGTACATAATAAGTGTAGTTTGAAATGTGGTTATGTGCAGAATACTATCAAAGACAAATGAAATCCAACTCTGTCAAAGATGATGGCAAAACCCACATTGTCTTTAATGAAACTAGAATTTCACCCCTAGTGTTTGGTGTGTCAGCGAGCAATGCCTTTTAACTTGCAAAACTTTTTCCCTAAGCAGGGTCAAAGAAAGCTGGACAACAGTGTGTATTTGTCATTTCTGTTCTGTGCTGTCCTGAGGCAAGAGCAGCAATGCTCAGGACGGGTTAATCAAACACTTAGTAGTTTCAATATTGCATTCCAGTATCCTTTAAGACAGAGATCAGCCTGGAGAAAATGAAGACACGAGGAGATGAAATTACTTACCCTGAATTATCCAGCAGAATGTTAAATAAAACACAGGTCTTGTGTGTTCATGACATTGAGCAGACATTTAAAACAAAGTAAATAAGATGATGCTGTGTCCTGCAGGTTTCACCGAGTCGCTCACGTTACATTCTCAGTCTGTCTTCATACTAATGTTGGATAATAAATCTTGAATAAATTAAACATTTTGTTCCAGTGTCTAGCATTTAAGAATTCTCAGAAGCTCCAAAGTTCCATTATCTTGCCTGTGTAGGGAAATACGTATTTTCCTCTTTTTTTTTTTCCCCCACTGTGGGTTTTGTTTATAATTTCTTATGATGTTGTGTGATGCATATCACGGACAACTTCAAACACTCATTCTTTTTACAGATAAATCATCTTAATTATACAAATTCCTTCTGTATAATGGGAACTTATTAATCTAGCAAAGTCTTATATATTAATAGTAACTAATTTCCACATATATTATTTGTCAATATTTTAGCATGTAACACAGGTGATGAGCTTTTTGCTGATTAAAATGGTGAGTCAACTGAGGTAAACTATACTGACAAACCATATGTATCTGAGATAGGACTGTTGAAACCTAAGAATTTCATAAAGCAGAAACAAACATATCACATTTTTTACTCTCCAAATACTACCAATGTAGGAGCCACTGCTCATTTCCTTTTACGCACACATACACACAAAATTTTCAGCATTTTATTAAGTATAGAGACTTGAACCTATTGACATACTGTACATGCAAAGCAATCTTAAAATCTTTAGTTTAATTAATAGGCAGTTAAATGATTTCAGAATATGTTTATAACAGGCAAGGTTGCGTAAAGATGAGTCCTTCTGAATTCAGTAACAGAAAAAGGTGGTAGGTGACCCTGCAAGTTCAGCCCAGTGCAAACTAAAGGACAAAAAACTGGTTATGCGAAAAACTAGAATTGAAGAGAACTCAGTGAGTCCTGCTGAAATTCCCAGATAGCAAAATAAAAGCATTTTTCTGGAGAATATTTGAGGGTTTTTTTCCTAAAGTTTATTTCAATTTTATTTTTAGTGTGAGAGGCTCAGAAATTTGATTCGTGTTTTTCTTACCTTATCAGGACCATATCCATCTAGAAAAAAATTGGGGGCTTTCTCTCTACCTTACATTGGACTAAAAACATACGTGTTTATTATTAAACAGCTTTAAAATATCTAGCATATTTTCCTCCAAAGATCTGTGTCTGCTGTTACCAGGGCTGGTGGTTTGTTGTAATAAATCATACAAGTTGTTGTGGGGAAAGTGCAAGGCAAGCATCACGAGTGTGTAGTAAAAAACATGGAAAATTTTATTTAAATACAGTTATTCTTTATTTTTAAATACACATATTGAAAAAAAAATAGGTTTTGTTAACTATTTATCTTTAGTTCAGTAGCAGCAATAGTGCAGAATCATTATTGCGCCCTCTTTATTTCTGCTGACCTGCCTGTGCAAAGGGATCCGAGCGTGCGGTGTTGTGAAGCTGGGGGTTTCTGCCTGTGGTCCACAGACTCCTGTGCTCGCAGATGACTTCTGCGGGGGCTGCCAGGAGGTGAGTCAGCCAGGCAAGCCCCTGGTCAGTGAGGCAAAAGTCATCCTACTGACCTTCAGCCCTCCAACGGAAAACTGTAGGTATCTGCGATGAGACAAGCTGAAAATCATTGTTACCACAGATTTTCACAAAGGCCACCTTGTCCCTAGAGGAAGTTATGTTTCTCAGCTCCCACCATGATCACAGCTGAGATAAGGGCATCCTCAGTCACTCACCCAGAGAAGCCCATTTCCCTCCACTGATTAGAGGATCGACCCTGGTGGATGAACCTATGGGAGCTAAAATTTACCTCTCTGAATTTTGCCCCCTGTTAAGCTCTCCCCCATCCAAACCACAGGCACCGCAGAGCTGGAGGGGATGCCTTCACATTACAGGCAGCTCTGTCAAGCCAGCACCCACCTTCCACTGAAAAGCAAGGTCCTGCCCCCTCTCCCCAGCCTTAGGTACCCTCCTTCCTCCTCATATTGGCTTTGGCAATCACGTGGCCTTAGGGCGAGTCAGCTCAGTTGACAGGTTGACATATCTGGCAGCAAACTGTTCTTTTATTTGCATATTTATTTGTATGCAGTGTTAGATTTCCACTGGGTCAATTCTCTGAATTGATTTGCCCCAGGGCTATCTGATTGCTAGAGCCATCCCAAGGAGAATGGGGCAGGAGTGTGTGGCTGGGGGAGGAGAAGATGAGGAGCAGGGTCTCCTCCCTCTTCCTTGGCAGGTCTCAGCAAGATGTAAAGCTGCAATCAGAAGATGAAGCTCAATGGCAGCTTGATGTCCTGCCCGCCCCCATCATGCACTCCTGTCCTGTCTTCGCACCAGTTCCTGGGCTCAGCTGCAGGGGCAGTGAGCTGGCTGCAGGAGCCGACTTTGCAGAAAGCTCAGCGCTTCCTCGCAGCCTGAGTTTTCAGCTGCATTTGCAGAAATGCATTTCCCTACTTGCTGCATCGGCAGGCAAGACCCCACCCACCCTGGTAAAAGGGAGCAGGCAGGGCAGGAGCACGGGTCCACAGCAGATAGATAGGACGCAGATGGGCTTGAGATACTTTGGAAGTGCCTTTGAGATCTCCAGAGGAAATCATGAGCTCTAGCTGTGGGATCGCATCCTTGAGAGCACCCCTGGAAGTGTTCACGGTGTCTCTCTTCCCACATCATTCCCCACATCATTCTCCTCTTAAGAAACAAATGTGGGTTGATTTTAAAACACATGAAGCCAGCTGAAAACAAAATGTATGTGACAGCTATCACTAAACTGCAGCTTTAACAGTGATGGCAGCCTAGATGTCGAAACAGTGCTGAAAAGTCAGATGCACTGTGGCAGCAGTCGTCAAACCCTGACATGATGGGAGGTATCCTTTCTGTACGTATACACAGGCATCCCAGGAGCCAGAACTGTCGTTCTGCATCGGGCTTATAAAAACTTACTTATGCTACATATATCAATTCAGTTTTGTTTTCTTCTGTATGATGAACAAATGTTAGCATTTGGGTTTAGTAAGCCACAGCTGTGAGATACCTCTGACAGGGAATCTGCAAAACCAAATCCCCCAGTCCAATGAATATTCTCAAAACTAAGCGAATTCAGTCTTCTGTGCACTGGATATCACACAGGCTTTCACAAGATGTGAGGGACTGGCAAAACAGAACAGTAAATTTAATTAAAAAACAAAAAGCAGCTATGAAAGCAACTATGACAGTAACTAAGAGTGCCTAAAAAAACAGGGAGTAACTATGCCTTTTTGAGATATTAGCCTGATTTATCTCTGCATCATACCAATTTTATGCTGGTGTAAAAACAGGATGATAGAGCTGTGCTGAATATCACTAAGTACGCATCCCTTCCATTCTGTCATACACTCTCACAGGCATAAAACCAGGTAATAATTGAGCAAATCAAAGAAAAACCTACTAAAAATGAAATGGTAGAAATGTCAGGTGCAGCAAAAGACAATCATTATACTCCTTGATCAATGCAGTTTCACTGCAATGATCCAGCCTGAGGGGCAACAGAAATTTATTGAAAAGCTAATTTTCAGTAAGATAAATACCTCTTGCAAAGCAGCATTAAAATGTCTTTGGTAAGTAATTAAACCAGGCTGAAAGTTTCTTAAATAGTCTTGAGTTAAATATACTCCTTACATATTTGACCATCTCCATCTTGCCACGTTATTTAATGCTTACAATTCTTCGAACACTGTTCTGTTATCGTTGGGCTTGTACAGAACTTTATTGGTTTAGGAGCCCCTTTGATTCACAGTGACTTACAGAATAATATTCTATTCAAGAGAAACAAGCTTGTGACCCTCTCTATAACAGCAACACATTCTGAGTAGATATTATGCCACATGTTGCAAAATCTATATTCTTCACGAGGCATATGTTTCATGTCATAAGAATTCATATTTCTTCTTTAAAAATTACGCACGAGGGTTTCTTAAGTGCAAATGGCATTAGGAAGTGCACTTGAAAACACTCTGAAGTTCTGGAAATGCCAAAGAACCTCATTTCTAAGCGTGTTTATTTGAGCAGAAACGTCAATACGCAGAGTGATTGCTAGGCTAGAACAATGCAGGAAAAGAGCTTGCAACAAGGGGGCCAGTGTGTCTGGGATTAGTGTATTGTGAGAAAAGTACACCTTGCATGGTAGCAGGACGTTCAAATAATGCAGTAACAAATGGCTTCATTTAATTACATCTATGATTGGTTACTTTTAGCTATTTAAAATATTGCAAATGTATTCCTTATGTGATTGTTTCAAAGAAATATTTGGCTTGCATTCAGTCAGTAATAATCAGTAGTAATGTTACTTTTACGGTAAATGTACATGAAGTTTATGAGTGACTGCACAGTGGGACATAAAGATATCTATTTGGCATTTCCAAGTTTTACGAGTTTTCTCCAGAAGAAACTTCTGAGAAGCCTATTTACCCACGTAGATATCTATATACACTCATTTACTGTAAGTGAAAGCAGATTTGTGTCATCTGTTATGTTTATTTTGATTGACTGTATATTGTTTGCCCTTTGATTGCTGCTAATGTTCTGTGGAGCCATTTGTTTTCCTGCAGAGTTAATGGTATTAAAGGAGAAGGTATTGTCTTCTTTTTAGGATGAATTCATTTAAAAAGTGGTTTTGGTTAAAAGGGGGAAAAAACCCAAACAAATAGATTGCGCATTCTCACAGCTGTCCACTTTAGGAGTGTGCACGAAACACAGACACCTGGGGCATGGAGCTTATTACAGATTAAGGGAGAATATTTTTGTGAGGAGCCCTCTGTTAAATTATTGGCAACAAATTACTTGTCCCTCAGGACACACAACAATGCGTTTCTACTGGCAAAAACTGGAGGGAACCTGGTATAAATTTATCTACTATTTATGCTGAAAAGTTTTAATAAAGACTTAATTGTGAAGACGTTTCCAAGTAATGACTTGTGGCTGGTGACCGTACCCCAGTCCAGGGAAAATAACTGTTCTGCTGCATATTTTAGAATCTTGGGGATTAAGAATGTGGCTGGTGGAATTTATGAAAAGAAGTGTAAATAAATACATCAAGATGTGATCATTTGGAGATGGCTTCTCATAATTGTTCTTTTCCCTCCTTCTGCCTTCTTTTTCCTCGTTGTGCAGCCCTGACTGTCTTCCTTTTGTGAAAGCAGGGTGAGCTGGGGAGCTGGTGCAGAGATTTGGGGGCTGGCTGCTGGCTCACCCACAGCTGGGACGGGCTGGTCCCACCCTGGTGTGCTCCAAGGTCTCCAGCCTTCCTGGAGAACCCTCCAAATACAACTTCTCAGGAGAAAGCAAAAAAATGAAGGTTCGGGATTTCGTTGTCAGTGTTAACCAAAGAGAGATGCAATACCTGCTGCAGGCGACGGCTTCATCACCCTACAGTGCTGCTCTGGCAGTGATCTTCCTTCATTTTCTGTGGAGGACTTTGTTGATGACAGACTTTTCTCCACCTGAAAATTGGAAGCAGCTTTGCCATCTGTCTTTCCCACTGCAGCTTTTCAATAGCAGGTATGCCGCAGCAGCATGGGAGAGCTTGAAGAGTCCACTGATCTTGCACCACAAAGACAGCGAAAGGCACGTGGACTTGAAGAGCCTTTCAAGAGACTCTTGAACCTGAACTTGGTTGCCTCTGTGCCTATTCTGAATGAAAGCAAAGAACCGATCGGTCCTAACGAAACTGGTATTACAGAAAAGGGAATTTAAATCCTAAACATGTTTTACTTCAAGACTACACAGACTTTTCCATTTGGTCACTGGTCTGTCTTTTAATTCCAGCGCTGTTGTAGGAATGTAAATTAGGACTAACAAGGAACAAAATGGCTTCTGTTCCTAAGTAGATGCTTAAGTTATGGCCATCAGATGTAAGTTTTAATTATCATTGAGGGAATTGAGTCCTAACGTTTTTTCTTTCGTTTCAGACTGTAATTATCTCATTTTACACCTTTATGGTCATTGTTTGTTTTCATGGGCAGATTTTGTGCAGTCCCTCATACCGTGTTAAAAAAGAATCTGAAATTACTAACACCATAATTAGAACAGAAACTAGGAACAGCTCTTCCTAATAACTGCAGATATCATGAGTAATTGTAATATATGTTGGCTTTTTATGTTGCCTTGAGTTTTACAAAAATCAGCCAAACAAAAACAGGTCAACAACCCCATACCTCCTTTTTGCCAAATATCTCCCCTCCCTGCCTGGTTTCTGTGAGCTGTGGCCACACTATGGGAAAACTGTGGGCTGAGCATATCTGTCTATCGGGTGTTGCTGCATCTCTCCGGGGCGTAACGTGGGCATGAACTACACTGGAGCTCATCCACCTTACCCCCACCCCCCTCTGTGCCACATCCTCAAGCAGTGTCCAGACACGAGAAGAAAACTGCATGTGTACGGAAATGAAGTGGTGCCTTTCCTCCAAGCAGGGCTGAGCTCTTTGCTTTTATTTCTCTTTGCCTCATAGAAGGAGAGAAACCTGCAAAGCAAATGAATGCAGCTTTTAAAATAACTGTTTTAAAGCCAGGCTGAAAGGTGCAAACAAGCTGGGCTGACTTCCACAGAAGAGAAAGGGAAGCGACTTCTGGCTCCTTTCTGCTCCTGCCTTCTGCCTTCTCCTGTCCTGCAAAAACGGTGCTGCCTATCGCTGCCTCCTGCCAGGCACTGCCAGACCTCCTTCAGGGGGGAAAGGAGCCCTGTGTTCCTGCTCAGCATCTCGCAGGGGTGTAGTAACTGAGCTGGCAAGTTCAGAGGACCCAGAGGATGGGAACCCACAATGCTAAGTATGTTGCTGAGCTACAAGAAACCGACACAGGGAAGTTCGGCCTCAGATCCTCCTCCCAAAGCATGTCTGCTGGGCAAGGGTCCGTTGCAACCTCCCTAATTTCGAGATACCACAAAAGTGCTTTAAGCAATTAAAAAATATGACTTTTTTTCAAAAATAAGTTTTTATATTGGGGGGGTTGCAAGCTTGCTTTTTTTACAGGTAATTGTGTAACAAACCAGCTGTTTCATGTTTCAGTCACTTATCATGAACCTTGAGGTCTGCTGCTGCACTCAGGCACTTCTTAAGGCTTAGAGGTTTGGGACCATCTGGTAGAACATCCAGATGTTGTCATTCTGTCCTTTCAGTGATGACTCAGACATTAAAAAATCTCACTTTTGTGATTTTTTCTTTCACTTTGCTTTACATTAATATTAGCATACAAATAAAAAACAGAAAATTATTAGCTGTGTGAATGTATCATTGATACCAGTGTTGAATGACTAAGATA
The DNA here is from genome assembly GCA_013400535.1 of Scopus umbretta. Classification (NCBI taxonomy): domain Eukaryota; kingdom Metazoa; phylum Chordata; class Aves; order Pelecaniformes; family Scopidae; genus Scopus; species Scopus umbretta. The sequence goes on along the minus strand of VZTL01055870.1, from coordinate 36,521 downwards.
AGAGTGCTTTTTCTCCTCCCCTGCATTTCCATGGAATAAGAAACTGGTAATATGCCTGAAAACGCTTTTTTAAAATGTTGCTTCACAATCACTGACTAGAAAGATCACAACATTTCCTGAAATGTTGCATAAGGTCACAGTAAAAATCAAATGGAAAAATTGCACTGTGTACCAGTTGAGATATGTGAGTGTTTTGACCACTAAATTTGCTCTTTTGCCTTTTTGAATAATTGCTGTCAAAAGAACATAATCAAGATACCTCTACATATTTTATTATGCATATATCTGTATTTATATACATACCCATATATATAGTAAGTGCAAAGATTTTGTTTTTTTCAGATGCTACTGCAAAAGTGGTTACTTCAGAAAATTAACCAGTCATAAAATGTTGTCATTTTTATTTTGAAAGACAAGAAAGCGTGAATAAAGATTGGTTTTAGAAAAACAAAAATTCACCTGGAAAAACATGGCACTACAGTAAGCATTATTGTTCTTTATCACAGAGTGGCTGGATAGTCACCTACACCTACGGCACTGTGGCAGGTGTCCTTGAACACTACTGAGGTCTGCATGCTAATGTCTCACATTTTTCTTAAAATTGGTAACTGAAATATATAGGAAGGTAAATTAAATAAAATAAATGGAACATCAGAGTACCAGTCCTAATAGTGCATTGGAAGCCATAGAGCTACAATGTGCTGTCTGGCTTACAGTGTATCTGAAGTTCATCTGAAAGTTGGAAGGGGCTGCAGGAAGTCATCTAATACACCTAAGAGATAACAATGTAAATCAGTTTTTGTGGCAATTAAGGTATGTGTGGTGAAAACAGAGGCAGAGGCATGTTTAGATTAGTGAGTTGCGCTAGGTATGATAGGTGCTGAAACTTCAAGAATTGATTGCCAAATTTGTTGTTATTCACATTCTGAGCAAATATTTGGGAATATGAGAAGAGTCATTAACATCCCTTCTCTCAACACGTACCAGTGTAATGATTAGCAAAACATCTGAAAATATGCTGTGCAGCCCTCTGTAGAATTGGCTGCTGACGTGACCCAATAATTTTGTCTTACATTTTGTCATATGTTGTTTTTTGCCTCCTGCTCTCCTAGAATGATATTTCTCCACCTTTTTTGTCCTAACCCTTGGTGTTGGAGACTAAAATGAAATACATGATGGAGCCTTCAGTTCTCTGGGTCAGTAGGAATATTCCACATCAAAGAGGCATTTTAAATAGTCATTTTAACCCTGCAACACTCTGGCATGTACCAAAGAAAACTGTATTGGCAAGGATCGATGTTATTTACAATGTAATCTTTCCTGCTTTGTTTATGGCAAGAACCTATGCTTATAATTTATCATAGTTCACTTCTGAAGTCTGGTGTTGTCATGCAAAGCCAAACAGAGCAGATGTTGTTATGATGAAGATTATTAACATTATTATTGATGCTGTTTATAAATGAAAGCCTGTTTAGGAGTGCAGCTACATGCATGCTTTAGTCCCATGGAACTGAAAAGGCTGCTGAGCTACCCATGCTTGTGTAAATGTCATTCTAAATAGGGATGAACCTGAACATACGTTTAAGTGCTTCACTGAACTGGAGCCTACTACAGATATGGAAAGTCTCGTTTTCTTCACGGGATGAACCTTTGTTCATTCCAGCTAGACCATGCAGACATAAATCATGCTGAACAGCCAAAGAAGTATCTCCCTGCAGAAATTCCTGGATTGCTTAAACTTAACACCTAATTACAGAGCTGGTGAACCTAGATACACTGAAGGCGGTTTGAAAGGCTGCCTGAAACATCATGGGTTGAGATGCCTTTGTCGGGAGCATTGTGCTGTGATGTGTAACGTGGGTAGATTCCTGTGGGATGTTGACAGTTTGTGGGAAATGCCTGTAGGAGGAACTGGGTTATGAAGACCAGCATTTTAAAATATTTTTTTTTTCTCTCTCTCATCATACTGTTTGTGGGCTTGAGGATTTTGAGGGGGTTTGTTTTGTTTTGTTCTCATTTTAAGGTAGGGGGAAGGAAGAGCTTCTGGTTTTGGAAAAATCTGGCCAATACACGCAGCATGTCATGAGTCACTTGTTCCTGGAGGTTCGATACTACACCAGTCCTTCCCTCCCAAAAGGACTCTGGTCAATGCTTCTGAAAGCTCTAATGTTCCTTTTTTGCTCACAGCATTTATATGGAGTGATAATCACTTGATAAGCCATGGATTTATGTAATAGATTAATTAGCTCTGCAGTGTTTCCTTCACTCTCTGCCTGCCAGTCTGTCTCTACTGGGACTTGTTCAGTTTTTTCCAAACAGTTACAAATAGCTCTCAGTACTGTTACTTTCCTTTAAATCATATGCCAGGCAAATGTTTTCTCCTCTCCACACCAGAAGTGGGTTTTGCCCTTGGTGTTATTCTGGCCTGAGGCAGAGGGCCGGCATGATTCGGGTCTGCATCAGCAGTGGGTCCTCCGCATGCAAACGTGCAGTTTACTGGCTTACAGCAATGCAAGGATAGGGCCAGAAGCTTTGCCGTTGGAAGAAGGTGAACCTTACTTTCATGAACAACTTGTGACTCTCGCATCTAATATCAACAGGGCATGAGATATCATATTTGAAGTAGCAATGCCATTAGTTATAGAAAAACTATTTTCATGCCACCCACCCTCCCGTACTTCCTTTTTCCTCTGCTGGAATTGTCATATGATATCAGACCAGGATCTGTTTAATCTAAAGATGGTGTGTTTAACTTATTGAAAAATATTTATTGAACTTAATGAATTTGCATATTCTAATTTTCTTTATAAGTATTCAGTCCATTTTAGTCCTGCTAGAACAAAGAGTTCCAGGGAGTCATTTTGTATTTGTGTTGTGTGAAAAAATCCAGTCTTTTATCACTCCTTATGGATTTATATCATGTAATGCTTCCACTTTTTGAATGAGAGAAATCTTGAATAGGAGCACAGGATATTTCATTTGTATTAGAGTCATCATATTACAACCACTATTATATTCTTTCTTATTTTGCCTTTAAATTAAATGGACATAATCCTTTTTTTCTTTTCATACAGAAAACTCTTTTTTCCTCTACTTATTTTAATTATTTTTCAGCTGAATCCCCTCTGTTCCTATATTAATATCCTATAAAAGCACTGACCAAAACAGAACACAGCAACCCAGTTGACTGTATAGAATACATTTACCTATCACATTATGCTGTTTATAATGTATTTTCCACCCTGTTTNAAATGCTCCCACGTAACCACATAGCCCTGGGCTCATTCCCATCAACAGCCCTGCTAGAAGACACGAGACACCCTGCCTCAGTTTCTGTCAGGCCATCTAGGTTGTTTGTTCTTACTCTTCATTTCGCACCTCTATACTGTGCTCCAGTTGTTAGTGCAGAGCTGTTACAAGAGCTCATGCAGGCACATCTGAGCTGCCTTTGAACTTGTTAGCTCAGGTGAAGCTGGCAGCAGTAGGTAGTGTGGGAAGCTGCAAGCCCGCCTGGTTTGCACAGCCTCCGTTAGGTAGCTGTGATGATCTCTGTGCTGATACACCTACCCTCCTGTGGTACAGGAACTACGCTAGCAAAAAATGACGCGTAAGAGCTCCTCAACTTTCAGCTGTGCCGCTGAGTGCAACTTGCTCATGGCCTTCATATCTCAGCCATGAGGAGGGTTTCTCTGGCATCCCGGTCTGCCGCATGTGTTAAACAGCCTTTCTGGAAAAAAAAAAAATAAACTTTATCAAAGGCTTCTTGACAGTTCCAGTGCATTATATCCACTGAGGCAACTCCACTGATTCCAGCTTTTTGTAGGCCTCCATCTAACAAAACTCATTGCTTAGTATTAAGCTACTGCCAGTGGGATTTTTTCTATGCTCAAATGCAAATGCATACTCTTATGCTGTACTCAGCAATGGCTCTCTGTTTAAGCACTTGGCTGATGAAATAGGCTATTTTGTGGGATGTAAGTCTTTACACTTTATTTTCTAAAAAGCTCCCTTCTCTAGCATGCACAGCAGGTACAGGTTCCATGGTCCTGTGCTACAAAGCCTACTAACTGAAAGCTGGAAATGTTGGCTGCACTATCTTTATAAACTCAGGTCAAAAGAGTATTCAGATTAAGCAATAATTTGAGCAAGATTAAGAGGAAGGGAGAGAACACACGGCCAGTTAGTCACCAGAGGTACACACGTATGCATAAAGTAAATCCCCAGCCTGCTATAGTAGTGCACTTAGTTACTGGAAATGCAATATGAGCTTACTTTCAAGAGCAAGGATGAAAGAACTTGTTTAACNTTTTAAGCCTCATAATACATCATTTGTCTTTTTTTTTTTTTTTTTGTACATACGACATACTTTACAGAAGCTTTCCCACAGAGCTGTTGTCAGGAGTAATCCAACCCTTTTCCAGAGAGACACAGTTTATAAGTCAATAAAGCATCTGTGACTTTCCAGTTGCTTCAAATAGTGGGCACTGCTTTTTATTTATCAGTATGTACTGGGCTGCCATTCACCTGGCCTTGTTAGGGTCTTCCCCATGTTTTCACTCAATTTNAAACTTTATCAAAGGCTTCTTGACAGTTCCAGTGCATTATATCCACTGAGGCAACTCCACTGATTCCAGCTTTTTGTAGGCCTCCATCTAACAAAACTCATTGCTTAGTATTAAGCTACTGCCAGTGGGATTTTTTCTATGCTCAAATGCAAATGCATACTCTTATGCTGTACTCAGCAATGGCTCTCTGTTTAAGCACTTGGCTGATGAAATAGGCTATTTTGTGGGATGTAAGTCTTTACACTTTATTTTCTAAAAAGCTCCCTTCTCTAGCATGCACAGCAGGTACAGGTTCCATGGTCCTGTGCTACAAAGCCTACTAACTGAAAGCTGGAAATGTTGGCTGCACTATCTTTATAAACTCAGGTCAAAAGAGTATTCAGATTAAGCAATAATTTGAGCAAGATTAAGAGGAAGGGAGAGAACACACGGCCAGTTAGTCACCAGAGGTACACACGTATGCATAAAGTAAATCCCCAGCCTGCTATAGTAGTGCACTTAGTTACTGGAAATGCAATATGAGCTTACTTTCAAGAGCAAGGATGAAAGAACTTGTTTAACCTTTGTACAGCATTTTCCACCCACACAGAAAAGTGACATCAGATGCTTTGTGTAAGTAAAAAACAAGTCAGCATTTGGGAGAATCCCGAACAAGAGACAGATACTTCCTTTCCACTAAGTTTGTTCACTTAACTTGCTACATGCTTACGGTGGGTCACTTAAAACTTCTTGTTAGTTATTTCTGGATCTTAATGACTCCGACACAGAAAAAGAACCCTTCAGCCCTGTGCGTAAAGCACTGGACATGAAGCACTTCCTAGAACGTATTTTATGTTTGTGTATGCAGTATAAAGTAAGGCTTTTGCCTTTAAATTGGGGAATAATTTACTTTCCAATATGCTGCTGATTGAGTCATTGGCACTAAAGAGGCATTTTCACAAGGTCAGTCATTATCCGGCCTTTAAGTCAGAGCATAAAGCCTTGGAATAGGAGTTTAAATGAGCATCACTGAGACAGCTAAGTAAGGTGCAGGCTGAAAGTGTCTACCTCTGTGCAACACCTGGGTAGATTTCAGTCCACTTCAGTTGCACCTAAAAAATACTGTAGGATTCCTGAAGTTCAAGATTTCTAATCTTTGCATCTCCATGCTAGCATTTGGTGTTACTTTCAAAACAGGTTGGGGCTTAGTGCCTGCTTGTCCCAGCATACAACAGGAAAGGATTTGGTTTTAATTCACGTTTTTGACCTATGTGAGCACACTTATTCCTTTTTCCCCCTTCCTGCTGTCTCCCCTTCCCCCCCGCCCCCCCCCAAAGTGTTTGAGAAATGAACTTTGAAGTCCTGGGAGAAGTAGCATGTGTTTGTGAAGGGCGCAGGTGGGGGGGGTGGAGGTGGTGGAAGGAGTTCAGTTTGTCAACACGGCAGCCAGGAAGCAAGTTATTTATAACGCTTGTGGTGGAGAGGGGGCCAGCCCACATGTTTTTAGAAAAGAGTTTAACTAATCACATGGTACAGCTAATTCTGTTATTTGTAAATACATTTCACTTGCAGTCTTGGTGGACAGAGGGAGAGTGAAAAGAGGATCATGGTACAGGTTATGGCCAGTCTGGCTTAGCATGTCTATGCCTGGGTGCTGTCCCCACACCACTGCCCAGCTCCCTCTGAGCTTCAGCGATGCTCCTGCACAGGACTTTGTTGTCCCTAGAGAAAGCAGGAATGGAGGCATTCAGGAATGGACGCTTTCTCAGAATTCAAAAATCCTTTATTTAAAACATGGCTCTGACAATGCACAGCCTAAATTTTGAACGAGTGCTTAAACCGCAGAATATTGCCTTTTCAGCTGGGTTTCATGACTCTATCAAAGAGGAAGTTAACTGTGAGAGGCATATGACCATGCAACTATACTTGGCTGGACTGACATCAAAAGAAGTGAATTTTGGACACACAAAGATTTTTAAAATCACTGCTTCAGTGCAGTCACATTTAGATTTTATTTTTTCTTCTGTGTAGAGCATATAGTGAGCTATTCTTGTGGATTGAATGACACTCTAAGTCTCATGATGTATGCATGACACAGACTTGACACTGCTGTTGCATTCCTTCAGTTCAACAGCCGTGTGAAGGCTGTATCATCCTGAGCTACAAAAGGTCAAAAAATAGCTTTATCTCAAGAGAGATAGCCTGTAATTTAATGGTTGGCCACGCAAACTCAAATAGCGTATGTGTGTATTTGTATGTATATATACACGTATATATGCATACACACAGAGATATATACACAACAGTTTTGTATTATTCAATACAGCTATATTTTAATTCCATTTTCTTATAGTAAAAAACCCCACCCCACAAACAAGTCCCTCTCCCTTTTTTTCCTTAAAGAGCAGTAAAAGACCTAAGCATACGATACAGAGGATTAAATCTTGGAGAATATGCAAGTATTTGTACCTTATTTTTATACTTGGAAAAGTAGATGAAGATACATTTTTAATTAAAAAAAAAAAGATAAAAATCCATACTGAGGTCTAGGGTCTGGCTTGTTAAAGAAAAGGCAAGAAGAGAGAAGTTGCAAGAGGTATTGCTGTAGCAACCTCCCTGATTCACATCCATTTACTGGTTAGAGCACGCTTAAGGGCTCTAAGTTACTTAAGTTAATTAAGGGCATGGCCTGCCCTTCTTACTCTGGGAGTCCTCTTGCTGGGGTCCTGCAGAGCTCTGGCAGTGCAGCAGTTGGAGGTCCAGCTGTGGACATGCTACACACCCCAGTGCAGAAGCTTCACAGGTAGTGTCGAGTGAAATTTCTGGGTGAAATTCTGGCCCTATTCAGTTTGGCATGTGTTTTGCCACCGGCTGCAATGGAGCCAGAATTTAATCCTCTGTCACCAGAAGAGAAGCTAGGCACCAGAATTAATACCTGGATACAGAACTGTAGGAGCTTTATTATTTCTTAGTATCAGAGACCTGCTTTTGGCCCAGAAGATCACAGAATGAACCAGGAAAGGAAATGATGGAACAAAATATCAGTGGCTATTTCACTGATTTCCTGGTGTTCCAGAGAGGCTGGAAATTAGGATCAGTGGAAATTTACACATACCTTGTTGGCAAGATTTACCAGAGCTTTCTCACACCTGAGATTTGAGAGAACATGTTTGACAACTTTTGCTTTTATTAAGAAAACAAAACAAAACAAAGCAAAAAAAAAGATGTCCAAAAGCAAACCCGGAAAGCTACATTTTGAAAGCAAAAAGTTTTAAAAGGAACAAACATTTGCAAAAGATATTTTAGAAGACAGACACTTTGGTACCCTAAACTGCAGGACACCTTGTGCTCTTCCAATACTGCATACAATGACAGAAATTGCTGCACCCTCAGCATCATCGTGAAGCATCTTAGGTTCATAGTTAGCAGAACATGACACTGGCATGGCACTAAAAGGAGCACTTGCTTAAAAGATACAGTTTGTATCCAGTCTGTGAAGTCTTACGAACAGGAAAAGATTAAATGGATTCCCATTAGATTAACACACATATGAAAGTAGATATTCTAGCAAGCAACTTTTTTTTACTTCTCAGGCCAATTAGACAGAAAAGAAACCTATTTAGGGATGCATAGAGAGAGGAATTATATTTTCATTTTAGTAATAATAGTGGACCATACAAACTTACATTTCAGCCTTTAGGGTTTGGGTTTTTTTTAGTCTAATATTTATATTCCTGGATAGAGACAATGTATCAGCAAAAGCTGTCCTGGCCCTACAAAATACAAAGACTGGCTCTCATAAAGTGCAAAGGTGTCCAAGCCCGTCATTCCTCCCCAGACAGTTTGTTCGGTGTAACATAGTGTAGCTCTTCCCAGGGGATCATAAGTAATGTTTTCTCTGGGAAGTACAGGAAGCTTCTCAACCTTAATACTCTCCCACGTTTATATCAGGCTAATCTCTATGCTATGTCCTTGTGTTCCCTAAAGCAAGTGATAGCAAGCAGCATCTTCTGGGTCTCCCAATTACAATTTCTGGCTTATACCTTTCCCAGAAACAAATTCAGGCAGTCAAATCCCAGCACTCTCCTCCAGTTCAGTTGTAATGATACAGTTTTATACTCTCAGTGTTGGATTGTAATTTCCTGGGATTTTACCTATGTTTTGAACCATGATCAATGAATGATAAATTGATATCAGCTGTGGATACTATCAGTCTAACATGCTACAATAGCTATGGCTAATTATTTAAATTGATTTGCAAACAATTTTATAGGACTTTTTTCTGTGATTTTTTTTTTATTGATAGATAATTATCTTAAACTAGGAAAAGTGTTTAAACTGGCAAACAAACTAATTGAAACAAATGTCTCAAAACCATGACCTCTTTTCTAGGAGAGGAAATGCTGTAGTAAGACTGGCAGTGGATGAAACTTTATAAGATTTGTAGAACTTATTTATACCAAGAGCCTGTAATATCCTTAACAGCATCAGTCAATCCATTTCAAGCTAGTATGTCCTTTCTAGACTGAGTATGGATCCAAACCAGAAATCCGTGCTTCCCAAGTTTCATAAATATTCGGTCTCAAAATTCCGGTTCTCTATGCATTTCTATTTTTTAGTTCTCATGCATTCTACTTTGAGTAGAACTGGATCAAAAATTCCAGCCAGAGCAGTTCCAGCACCAGTGATCCATACATGAAGCTGTGTGCTAGCATTGATCAGACTGTGTTGCAAATATTGTGAAACTGGAATATTTGTTTTGAAATCCTGAAGCTGGAAAGTCTCAGCCACTTTTTTTGGTTAACAAATTATTTCTAGCACTAAAGCACTAACTTATTTTTTTCTGTACAAAACATGGGCCTGACTTATCAATGGAAAATTATTATTAGCCTCAAATTCATATTTTCTCATTTACGTATTTGTAGGGCATAGGTGCCATTTAGTCAGGAAAGGAAGCAACCAGAATTTTTCATTCTCAATCTACCAAGCTGTGGTGCTCCCCAGCTGCCCTGCAGAAATCTCTTACATCTCCCATGCACCAGGCAGCAGCAAATGAGCCCATTAGATAGTTCTTCCTGCTCAGATGACCAGCTGGGTAACAGTTAATCCTGACATTTTAAACAGAACTGACAATTCAACAATAATTTCTGCAGCTGTGAGAGAGTTCATTATGTCAAGGGACTACATCTACAATGCACAATTGAAGTGCATCTAGGGAGGATTTGAATAAAAAGACTATGCTGTGGATCGGGACAACATGGAAGATCAAATGGAGTTGGGAGCATGAAGGCTGCCTTTGTGTAAATATGAACGTATGAAAAGAGACTGTAGATGGAGCTGAACTTCACCAGGGAAGTGGATTCTCCATGTGCAGGCACTGTGGGCTAAGCTTTGCTGTCAGACTTGGGTTTTGCCAAAGTGCAGCACAGCGTGAAGAAGTTTCAGGCAGAGCTGTGGTACAGAGACAAACTCAGAAGGCCTAATAAATTGAGAGAGTATTAGACACCTAGAAAGAGCACACATTATAATATTTTTTTGTCATTTAATGGATCCTAGAAGACAAACTTTCTGTTCAAGATAATCTGTCAAAGTAGACTTCAACCATGCCCTGCTGGCATGCTCAGAAAGTCCTCACCTAGGTGTTGGTTGATCGTTAATATTAAAAAAGGTGGGCAGCCAGTAATGGGCTGCAAGACACAGGCTAAAAAACGTAATTCAAAACTATATAACAATTTGTATTAGGCTGTTGGGCGAGCTGTACAGTACCCTGGTGTTGCATGACCGAGGCTAACGAGAGATGCATGCAAACAAAACCTGCAGGTAGAGTCCTTAGAAGGCAAAGAGCACATTAAACCACATCAAGGTCTCTGTGAGCTACTTCTAAAATGTTAGCAAACAGCTTGCTTCAAGAGCGGTGGCAATGATAAGAGAGACACAGATAGAGAAAGTAATTGGCTAAAAATAATTTTACTGCCAGAACGCTCTTTTGAACTGCTTACTATAGCTTCACAGCAAGTTACTTGCAATTTCAGGCTGTATGTAGCAAAGTTTCATTTGAAACAAAAAAGAAGAACAAATATAATCCCGTATGTCTACTAAGTAAATAGTACTAGCTGACAAGAGGAAAATATGACTGGGCCAGCAGCGTTACCAGCTTTTGATCTTTTGGAAAAACTTAGAATGGATGAAATTAGAGGGAGGGTGCGAAAGGCGTCTGATGGTGTATTACTGAATGGGGGAGTGGAGTGGGGGTGGCAGTTGTTGTTTTTAATTTGTATTAATAAAATCGTTGCAAGCATGACTCATGTGGCAGCGATCTTCCTGAGCTAAAAGGGAGAAGGAGAGCCAGTCCTACCTGCAGCCCGTCAGCTCCCATCGCAGCTGTCAGGGTCAGTGGGATTACAGGGTTGCAGTCCTAGGTGAGACACTGAAGGTGAGACTCTTGGAGGCATCACAGCAGCCTGGCTTCAAAACAGGCGGTAAGCTGCAGTATGTCTCTGTGCCAGAGCTGTGCTTACAACAGGTGTCTCCTAAAAAGCATGGACTTCCCTGAGCTGAAACGGACACCCAGGCAATGGCAGGGATGTGGCGCTTGAGCCCACTCATCGTTTCACCCCTCTGGCCCAGGGTTTGCTCTCCCAAAGCGGGAAGATCAGATTGCCATGGTGCCCTGTGGCTCCTGAGACATAATCTCCCCATGTTGGATCAGCCAGGACTATGCTTTAATTAGATGCAACAGTATTGTTTGAAAAACCCTGCAACACGTTGGCCATAGCTGATGTTAAGAGAAACTAGAGAATTACGAGACAGGCTCTCACATAAGGTTTTTTTTCATTGCTCTCTATGCAACCCAGTGCCTTCAGAGAGTATCTGTGCTGTTTGTTTATTATTGTTATTAGCTTTTATTAGATTCAATGCAACCTATCTCAGAGTGCCCCCTGTTTTTCGATTTCTGTTTTGATGCCATTATTTGTACCGAAGAAAATTTCAATATACTGTAGAAATTATTATGAAGTAAATTATTATATGATGAATTATTAAAATTTCTTATATAATATTTTAATAAATAATAACACATTGTTGAAAAATATTAAATGAGAATACTTTTCCTGTTGGCTGGGGGGATAGCAAGAAATTTTAGCAGCTATGAAATGTTTAAATTTGTGGTATCTATAGGGAAATTGAGGATTTTTTTAATACAAACTAAGCAATAACACATTTCAGACACGTTTTGAGGTGAAGATCTGTAGCAATTCTAGCAATTGGTTGCCACTGCATCTACCTACCACAGTAAATGAAACACTTTCTTTTTATAAAGGTAAAAAAACCTATAGAGATGAGTATTTTTTTGTGTGCAATTAAATAGCTAATGTTGACATTTTAATTATCATCATTAGCCTTCAGCCTGACCACCCTACTGAGACAGATAGGATCAGCTTACAACCATGCAGAAATCCCTCGCTTCAGGCTGCCTGAAGAGTTGGGCATAATTCCCCGTGCTGGGCTCCTGTTCAGCTAACGTCTGGAAGGTTGCTTCCATCACCACAAAAGGCAGAGTCTGAAATAGGATGTAAATAACGGTTTAGTTCCCCGTACAGTTCCAATTTTTCCCACTGCAAACAATTAAAACAATTCCAGTTGCTGAGAGCTGTCATGACCAGTTGTATTCACTGCATTCCTTCAGATAGGACCCACGTCCCCCTGTTGTCATCCTCTCCCCACTCTCACTAGAAACTTTCTCCTCCATGCCTATACTGCCTATTCCCAAACCTTCTTTGCCTCCACATCTTGTTGCACACCTGCAACACCAGGGCCCTGTCCTGCTTCAGAGCCCTGTGGAAGGGCCAGCTGCTGGCTTTGATAGAGGACCTGGTGCATCTGCTGAGTGGAGCGACGCTGCGACAGATGCAGCCAGGAATACGTGTCTCCTGTGGGGTGCTTACCTGGGTCCTGCAAAGCCACCGCCTCTCCTCTGCTCCATGCCATGGTGTGATGCAGATCCATGATTGTGTCCCCTAGCTGAGCAAAGGTGCATTGAAAAGGATGGTAATCAAGGTGGGGGAAGAACAGCCAACTGACGAAGGGGAAGGTGGCACATCCAAAGTGGACTTGACAGCTTTGTAAAGAAGCACAGCTGATACCAGTACTGTAAATGTCCAGGTGGATTACCCAATACATCACAAAGATTTCATCAGGAAAAGGCAAGAAACACTGGTTTCAATAATGGAGAATTTAGGGCAGTTTTGTCCTGCACGGTGAGATTAATCAGTCAGGAAAGCAGTTGGAAAATTGCAGATTTTTAAAGTTACCTCACATTTATGCATCATATCTAAAGCTACCACTTGGATCACACACAGTCCAAATGTTCTTCCCAGCTATGAAAGTACCATCCATATGACAGCCAGATGGTGGACACTGAAATCTGCCTGAACTCGCAGGCAAACCTATGTAGGGAGGCTCAGTGTGGCTGCAAACCATCCTCATTCGGGATGCCTGCCACTTTTCCTCTTCTTCTTCTTTCCCTGTGGCTTTTTTTCCTAGTTCCCCTCCTGCGGAGATAGGATGAACATAGGCTGACTACATTTTATGTACATTTTAACAGTGCAGGACTGGGCCATGTGGAAGATTTTGCCACATTACCATTGCAACCAGCTATCTATTATGTGACGTGAGTAATCTAGATTGTCTATTGCTGGGTGAAGAGATGGCCAGCAGGTCTGCACAAACCACTTAGGTTCTAGCTAGCCTCCTTGACTCCAACTTGAAGCCAACTACAAACAGCATGGGTGTCTCCGCACTGTGCTTCTAATACTTGCATCACCCCAGTGCGCAGCTTGGCCCAGCCTCTGATCCTAGAGAACGGGGAATTGACTGTAGTGTAGAATTACATGACAAGCCTTGCGTTGGCAGGACTGCCAGTGTGGAGTATCATATTCAAAGTGACAATAACCTCTCCTCCCCTCCCCGCCTTTACCTGACAAGTATTCTTCTCATTTTTCAGTCTGGCAAAATTGATATTTTAGGTGTGTTGTGGTTTAACCCCAATCGGCAACCAAGCACCACACAACCACTCGCTCACCCTCGCCTGGCCCTGGCAGGATGGGGGAGAGAAGCTGGAAAAAAAACACCCTAAAACCCGTGGGTTGAGATAAAGGCAGTTTAATAGGACAGAAGAGAAAGAGAAAATATTGATATTTATATTAATATTAATATTAACATTAATATCAATAATGATGATGATGATAAAAGAATATACAAAACAAGTGATGCACAATGCAATTGCTCACCACCCGCTGACCGATGCCCAGCCCGTCCCCGAACAGCGATTGCTGCCCCCCGGCCAACTCCCCCAGTTTCTATACTGAGCGTGATGCCATATGGTATGGAATAGCCCTGTGGCCAGGTTGGGTCAGCTGTCCTGCCTGCGTTCCCTCCCAGCTTCTTGTGCCCCTGGCAGAGCATGGGAAGCTGAAAGTCCTTGACTGGTGTAAGCACTGCTGAGCAACGACTAAACCATCAGGGTGTTAGCAACATTATTCTCATACTAAGTCCAAAACACAGCACTATGCTAGCTACTAGGACGAAAATGAACTCTGAATTAAGCTGAAACCAGGACAAGATGACTTATACAAAGTCAGTCATCAGGAGTGTATCAGCCAAAATATAGACTAAGTTGTCTGAATGCCTTTATAAGCAGCTTTTGGCTCATATTTTGGCCTGACTTACCATCATCTCGCATCACAAGGACTTTTGAGTGTATACTGTCTTGAATAATGCACAACAGTGACTGGGTGACATTTGCCAGATCCCTGAAAACTTAATACAGAAATCTAGTAGTGATTCTGATGTGCTTTCATGTACACATCAAATCAAACCTCACTTTAGTATATAGTCACATTATAGTAAGTCAGATCTATCCCTGTCATAACTCTGTTGGCTTTAATGAAGCGGCACCAAAAACTAGGTTTGTCTATGAAATTTTAAAGTGAGGTTCAGAAACACATTTTTCAGCCCATGTGCAACTATTTTCCACAGTGGAAACAGGACATTATTTGTCCATTGAATGGAATATAAACACGAAAAATTTGAATGTAATGTTGAAGAAAGTAAGGTATTTCTTTCTCTGTTCTCTTCATGTCTTGAAGGAAAGCAAACTGGCTGTGTTTAGAAATGTGGCCAAGCCCATCCAAAGAGTAATTGAGTAACATATTATATACCTCAAGACAAAAAAAAAAAAAAATAGGACACTTTCAGCATTGCTAGAGATATTAAAAATATGTATTAAATATTTCAAACCCAGATTTGAACTTACCTTTTTTTCCCTCTTAATTTCTCACCTGTAGAGAACAGTAGAAAGATGAAACCATGTTTTTAGACAAGAATTTGCTCTAAATCCAGTGGATTTTTTTTTTTTTCAAATCTGACTCAGGTTTATCAGAACATGGCAGAAAAAAAATCCTGTCGATAACACTTTTCTTTGTGAAGGAGGTCAGGATAGCAGAAATTTCACAAGAACAACTGGCATCATCAGATTTCCACCTTTCAATTGGTTTGGGGCCAAAACAGTCATTGATTTTTCACTTTCTGCTGGAGTTTGTAAATAATCATAGTGTCTTTTTTCTGTGATAATAAAACTATATGATACTAATTAGATACAAAAAACTTAGTTCTGATCAATTTTTAATTTCTTCATCTTATCATTAAATATAGTTATGTCTATATTTTGCATATTGTCATATTTGAACTCAGGTAAGATATCTTTAATGAAATATTAAATAAATGACCAAGATGTATGGAGGATTTACTGTGTGCTATTATGAGTGGTTAAAAAAAAGCAAATTGGTAAAGGGGTATTCAGTTCCTCTATTTAAATACCTATAGAAAATAAGGTAAATAAAAATATATTTGACAGTGAATATGTCCAGTGGGAACACTTCCTTGTGTTTTACTTTATAGTAGCTAAACATTAAGTCAGGTCTTTAACTTGAATTTAACGTATTAAAGCAGTAACAATCAAGGCACAAGGCATTTCCTGGGAATTAATGACTGACTGGGAGAGTTGATGGGCCAATGTGAAGCTGAGGGCCATTAACCTCGGCTAGTCATTAATTTCCCTGAAAATTCCCTGTGCTGAATTTGTTAGCGCTTTTTATAATCTTCTTATATATTAAGTATATATAAACCTCTTCCCTCCTGTCCAAGCAATTTTTGATAAAATACCATAGGAAGGAGGCATTTAGGCAATAATGCTGTTTCCCTTAGCTTTCCTGATAAATGAAAAAGGAATGGCAAAATTAAGAAAGAAACAAACCCAACCCATTTTAGAAGCAAAATATTAATTCCCTAAATGACCATTGTATGGATTGTTTGAGAACTCTGGTACAATCAGGCACAGGGAGAGAGGCAGATCATCACCTTCTGCAGTCAGCAGCGCCTGGATGGTTATGATGGAGCTGCCGGCAGCAACGTGCCTCCTCAATTCTTCCAGAGGTTCCACAAAGTCAGGTGTCTAAAGTCCCCTGCTTTGACACTGCTCACCCCTGTTCATTGTTAATATCTCACTTTTGCAGATTTCCCCAGGAGTAGAAGATACCAAGAGCCCCCCAGAATTAATTTTGACACTTGGAACAGAAAACGTTGATGCAAAATCACCATTTGCCAAACACCAGCAGGTGGAGGGAGGTGGTCCTTCCCCTCTACTCAGCACTGGCGAAGTCACACCTGGAGTGCTGGGTCCAGTTCTGGGCTCCCCAGTACTAGAGTACATGGACATACTGGAGAGAGTCTATTGAAGGGCCACAAAGACGTTTAAGGGACTGGAGCATCTCTCTTATGAGCAAAGACAGAGAGCTAGGACTGCTCAGCCTGGAGATGAGAAGGCTCAGGGGGAATCTCATAAATATATATAAACAGCTGAAGGGAAGAGAACAGAGCCAGGATCTTTTTGGTGGTGCTCAGTGACAGGACAAGAGGCAATAGGCACAAACTGAAACACAAGAGGCTCCATCGGAACACCAGGAAACATTTTTTCACTGTGAGGGTGGCTAAGTGTTGGCACAGGTTGCACAAAGAGATTGTAGAGTCTCCATCCTTGGAGATACTCAAAAGCTGTCTGGAGATGGTCCTGGGTAATGGGCTGTGGGTGGTCCTGCTTGAGCAGGGGTGTTGGACCAGATGACCTCCAGAGGTCCCTTCCAACCTCAACCATTCTGTGACTCTGGAGAAATTGAGAGGTTTGACCACAGAAAATTTTATTTCTCTGGGCTCCTCAGGAAATCCTTATGAGTAAATGCCCAATTTCCAACACATTCTAGTCAGACAATGGACCTGCATGGTGACAGACTCATGGAATCAGATCCTAAGCTATTCCATTGAGTTTAAAACCAAAAAGGTACCATTGTGATCCTCTATTCTGACATATGATACTATGTTCCTATATATATAGCTTGACAGGTCATCTTTGTGCATTATTAGTTGTTATTAATAAAGTTCATTGCAGTAATATCTCATGGCCACTGGGGAATGGCATCCTATTTTGTTGAGGGAACAGAACGGACCACTAGACATTCTTACGGCATTCACAATCTTACTTTTTCTACACTGGTTGAAACAATAAATATATCATCCATAGCAACTCTAGGGAACAGAAATAGTGATGGCATTCTTTGTCCAGCTTTCATTTTTTGCCCTTGATGGTATTGATTTAATCTTTATGAAAATTAATCTCAGGAGAGGAACAGACCCTGAAGATTTTACTTTTAAGACTTGCAATTTCCAAGAGCAATTGCAAGTTGTTGCTCGTCCTGTTTTTTGTTTGGGTATTTTTGTGTGTGTGTGTGTGGATTGATTTTCTTATTTGATAAAGTGGTTACCAGCTAGGGCCTTGTAACTTGGCCAACCTGTTTTCAGGAGTCATTAATTCATCTTATAACTGGCAATAAAATGTTCCGTCTCCTACTGTAGCTTGTTTAAAAATCAGTCATTGCTAATAACAAATTAAAACTCAGCATGTGGAAGTGTTGGAAAAGGATGTTGAACCACGTGTAGGGAATTTTATTCATCTTGATATTTTTGTGCACCTGTGAAATAACTGGGGCATATAAGGCCATGATTAAATGTAGGTGGTAAAATAATTTCAACCCTGTATTATATCTAGTGTTGAAATTACCCACTTCACATAAGGAATACCCTCTATATTGACATATCTAAGATATAACCCTTCAGCATGGAGAAGAAAAGAAAAAAATCCATCTTTAGGCAAGGACCACTCTTAAATCTGAAGCCCAACTTCTGTTCAGGTAGCATTAGTATATGTTTTTCCACTGCTATGCTGATTTTCATCATGAATGCATCCCTCACAAGCAAACAAGGAAATGAAATGCAAACCGGGCTCGATCTGATCAGAAGCAAAATAGGTGATACCACCCATCTCTTTGCCCCATTCTGACTGTGAATAGGAAAAAGGAAGTCTAAAGATGATCCTAAACCAAAAGCACCAATACAGACATCCAGCAGACTCCAGGGAAGTTGTGACCCAAGCCACAATCTGAACTTCGCAGCTGATGCTTCCTGCTTGAACGGGCTAAATTAAAATCTAAAACCCAGCAAATGAGGTTGAATTGACAGAAAGGAAAAGGCAATTCAGATATATACTGTGTTGCCTCAAACAGTGGCAAATTATCCAGTATGAAACTATAAAAATCTGTATCAGTGCCTTTTTTTTCTGGCAAAACACCGTATATTTGACAAAACTGTTTCCACTAACCAAAACAAGTGCAAGTGAGGAGGCTGTATTTTATCATTTGAGATGCCATCCCAGCTGTTAGAGTTCTATTAGATTGTCTTGGCTCGGTGTTTAATATTTATTCCTATAATTTAGGAGCATCAGATACTGATATCTTGAAAGATGTCTACGAAATGGTGATAAGTGTTTGGTACTCACACAAAGAGAGGTATCACTGGACTGTAGTTAACTTAGTTTCACAACCTGCAAGTTCAGAGCATTATCACAGTAAGAGCTGGAGTTTTATTTATTTATATCAAACTGACCCATAATTAAGTTTGGCGCTTGCTTATATAAAATTTGGGATTTCTCTAGTGCTTTCCCTTCAAGATGTTCTAGAATTCTTCCTCAGGCAGTTAACCATCTGATTATCCTATTCATTGCAATTATAAAACACTGACTTTATAAATGTATATATTGCATGGAAAGTTAGAGGCACAGTCATTAGAAATAAATTTTAAGAAAATATTCTAAAGGCTTATAAAGAGGTCCAAGCCACTGGAAGACAATCAGTCCACGAATTGCAGTGTTATGAGCTGTAATGACTGCAGAGAGCAGAAAGAGGGGCCCTGTAACTTCTCTTCCATCTGCCTATGGAGTTGCTAAAGTATAACCAGGCAGAAAGAGATGTTTACAGAGAATTGCAGTGACTTGTTAGCATGGCAGCTATTTGGTTAACCAATTAAGAAATGATATTGATTTGCACAGCAGCTTTTAGAAATACATGCCACTTTTATTGCCACTGCTTTAATAAGCAATGGTGTCTCTAGCTAGGTCTGATCCAGGGAAATGGTTGCATTAAGAAACAAATTAATAAATCCCGAGATAAATATGACTTCAACTGTTGATGTGGACAAAAATGGATGTATTTCCAAGGGAGTTATGTGGTCACGGACATCTAATTTGTAAATCCACAATTAGCTACAATCAGTTGCAAAGGAGATAAAAAATCTAATGATTTCTCAGTTTGCTGGGACTGAACTCTTCTATTTTAGTATCATAGAATCATAGAAGCATAGAACCATTAAGGTTGGAAAAGACCTTTGAGATCATCTAGTCCAACCGTCAACCCAACAACACCTTGACTACTAAACCATGTCCTGGAGTACCACATCTACACATTTTTTTAACACCTCCAGGGATGGTGACTCCACCACCTCCCCGGGCAGCCTGTTCCAATGCCTCACCACTCTTTCAGTAAAGACATTTTTCCTAATANCAGATCATTGATAAAGACATTAAACAAGGCTGGCCCCAGTACTGAGCCCTGGGGAACACCACTGGTGATTGGCCACCAACTGGGTGGAACTCCGTACACCACCACTTTCTTGTCAAGGCAATCCAGCTAGTTTTTAACCCAGCAAAGAGTACACCTGCCTAAGCCATGAGCTGCCATCTTCTCCAGGAGAGTGCTGTGGGAGACAGTGCCAAAGGCTTTACTAAAGTCCAGGTAGATCACATCCACAGCCTTTTCCTCGTCCACTAGGTGGGTAACCTTGTCATAGAAGGAGATCAGGTTGGTCAAGCAGGACCTGCCTTTCATGAACCCATGCTGGCTGGGCCTGATTGCCTGGTTGTTCTGAACGCGCTCATTGAGCGTACCCAAGATGAATCGCTCCATAACCTTCCCCAGCACCAAGGTTAGACTGACAGGCCTGTAGTTTTTAATTTTTAAATGAAAAATACAATTTTTTAAAAATGTATTGGAATCTACATGTAAGCTCTATTGCTTTTTGGTGTTCCTTTTAGAGATGGTTCCAGCAAAACTCGCGTATTTTTCTGTGAAAAAAGGTGACTTGAGATCTACTGAAATCCGCTGGAAGAAGAGCAATGGTAAGGGCTTCAGCAGACCTATGGTGAAGACTGTTCTAGGAAATAGTACTGATTCTACTACATGTGTTTAATTTACAAGCTGCACTGATCCTGAACTTGTTACACAGACTGCAAAGGAAACACTTTTAAAGGATGGCAGATGAAATAGAAGAGTTTTACTAAATGATTGTGTTTCCATGGAATTGACACTCCAGCCTTACTTTGCTTGAGATGGATGGTTGCTAGCGTGATCATATTCATTGTGAAGAGACCAGAAATAGTCAGTAATGAAGAAACTGATATGAAGGAAAATCTCTCTCTTTTTCTTGAACTGATAATTGGAGAGTTTGTATCTCTGAAACAATGAATTTGGAAAGATTGTAGCAACATCAAATTGAAACAGTCAATTTCACTAAAGCCTAGTCTCTTAAAATGTTGCTCAGTTTTTTTTAACATTTTATGACTGAACATAACCCTCAGATATAGTTTTCCAAAGAAGGAGAAAAAGGCTTTTGAGGGTCCTATTAATAGCAGGATGATAATTTAACCTGGGAGGAAAGATGTAACATGAGGATATTGGTTGTTGTTATGGGCAACTGTTACTCATTCCCAGTGATTTCAGATAAAGCCGATTTTTCGAGGGAGCACTTGCTCTAGGGGAGCTGATCAGCTGCTGCCTTCTGGGTTTCTAGCCCTGGCTGGAGTCAGAGCCTTTGTAGTGTCATTTGCTTAGACGTACTATGTGTGATTATAACATCTTCTTACCCTTGCAGAGGTCTGGCCACACTTCTCCCACCTCCACCTTGAACCATTCCTTCCCACTGCTAGCTCATTTCCTTCGCTGTTCTGAATCCCATGCCAAGGAACTTAATCTCTTCTCCACTTCTGCAGTTCTCAAGGGTGAACTTTGGCGCTTACTGACA
The DNA here is from genome assembly GCA_013400535.1 of Scopus umbretta. Classification (NCBI taxonomy): domain Eukaryota; kingdom Metazoa; phylum Chordata; class Aves; order Pelecaniformes; family Scopidae; genus Scopus; species Scopus umbretta. The sequence continues at coordinate 15,459 of VZTL01055870.1, read as the reverse complement.
AATGAACATCTCTAGATGTTAATACTAAATTACTAGTTCTAACTAGAGCATCATTTTTACTCTTGACTGCCATAGCTCTGTCCATTTTTCTTTTGTCCCTGATGTCCATTTGGAATGTTGCAGAGCTTTCACAGAGGTTCAAGTTATTGAAGTACCCTCATTGCATCGTGTTGATTTTCACTATACATAGTAACTTGAAGCAAGATGAGTGCCTGAAATTAGGATAACTTTCCAGCTGCTTGCGATACATTTTGCAATGCATAGTTCATAAGGACTATTTAACACAGATTTCTCATTAGCATAATATTCTTGCATGTTAAATGTTTTATATGACATTTTTGCAGCTACTATGGGCAATAAATAAAATGACTTTTCTATAAGAAAATATTTTCTTGGTAAATGTACTTACTAAATGGTTTTAACTCCTTACTGCTACTCAGAACCATCATGTGCTATCCTAACTTTGTCTTTGATTGTGCATCTTCCTCTGTGAACATCAAAGAGCCCACACTGCTATTCTTCCTCAACCAGCTGTTGGCTTTATTATGCCAAATTCTGGTTTCCGTAGCATAGACTGAAGTCATTCTTTTGATTAGAAATGGATCAAAATGTGCTTCATCTCCTCACTGACTCTTCGAAGGGATTTTGCATGTCGAGAAAAAACCATACTGTTCCCAGAAGTAGTTTCTAGAAACTACCTTGGCACAAAGCGAAAGAGCTCTGTGCCACCCGTTAAGACTTGCTAAGACTTGTTTAGCCAATAAACAGAGGAGCGGTCCAGGCTGTACAGTGGAGAAAGCAGCATTTCAGGGGATGACCTGCACAGCCCGTGTTCTCAGAGGCGTAAGCACACTTGGGTAGCAACTGAAATAAGGAGCTGGTCTAGAAAAATGCTACAGTAGGGAAGTTTTTACCTGATCTGATCTCAGATGGACGAGGTAGAACATGGTGTGGTAAATTAGACCGGCAAACACAAGATGGTGTTTAATAAGTTCTGGTGGAAAGAAAGTGAGAGATGATTTACCACCACATAAAGTAAATGGATAGTGCATTGAGGTGTATCAGTAGGAATACTGAGTCACAGCTCCTCATCTGGCAAACTGGAAATTTTCAGTACTACAGCAACCCAGCAGTTGCTGTATATGTTCTGGGAGCAAGGGGGAAGTGACAAGTAATGCTTTTTGGAGCATATTACAAAAGAAGTGGGTTTTATCTTCTGGGTGTTACCATGCAATAAGTTTTCCTGTCAGATTTGGGAGAACAATATTTCACTTGGCTTTCAGTTTGTCTCTGAATCATTGTAACAATAGAATTTATTCTTCCAAACCTGAATTGCTGAAGAAAAAAAGGCAGAGCTCTTTGGGAGGTGGGTGGGGAGGTGAAAAAAGAGTCTGTGCATGACTGATCTAATTTTCTGCATCTCAAACTCAAAGCAAATATGATAGCATTTGATTAATATTCATTGTGAAGTGACCAAATGCTCGTTTTCTTGATTTGAAAATCAGAATAAAGAAAGCATTTCTCCTCTGATGAGCTAGATTTAAGAGCAGCTTGGTATAAGACCTGAAAGGAGTGATGACTTTTTTTTTTTTGTAAAGAGAACAGCCTGTGCAGTGGACATGCTTCAGTGAAAAAGACAAGAACTTTCTTCTAGAATTTAATACATTTGTAACAGTTATAGGAAAGACACCTGCAGACAAAAAAAATACGTTTATGGCGGATTTAGTGGAAAATGACTGAATTCTTCTAGACTGGAGGCATGGCAGTGTCATCTCTATTGCTGATATTATCGTTTGAAGAGACACAGTTGGACAAGCCGGTCCTTGAAAGTCACTGGCAGACCTTATTGTAGGTAACTATGGAATTTCAGAGTGATGTTTACTGGTCAGTAACTCTTGACATCTGCTGGTTACATTTAATCAAAATGTAGCTGAGGAGGCAAAACTGGAAACCCTATCATAGTTTTTAATATGTTTCCTGTATTATAAGCTCAGAGGAAGAGGATAAACGTTCAATCTAGAGATAAAATATTCTTCACTACTTACTAGATGTAGAAGCTTGCGCTATATGTTTAACGATTGTCTTTGCAAGTAGAGTTATGGCACCCACATCTTCAATGTTCACATTGTCTTCTGAATTATTGCACCAGTGTGCCACTAGGTTGTTAGGTTTTGGAGTGAAAGACCAGAACTGTTTCCTTGGTTGGAATAGAGCCAAAATGCTTCTTCTAAATGCCTGTATCAATTTTTATCCTCACCTCTACAGGTTTATTTATACTTTGAAAGCTTTGTTTGATTTTGATCTTTTTACATTATGAATAGCTTGCAGATGTGCTTATATATAATTAATGTGTATTAATTTTGTGAAATTAAATTGTTTAAACCTCTTTCAGATAAGCACTGGTCTATGTTGCTATTAAAACTATGTGTGTTATACTTGCTACTTTTACTACATACAGAATTCTGGTTTACTACTCATTAAATATTCAGATCGTCTGGTGTCTCGCTTATGAGACGTAAGAAGAGGAACTGAAAAAAGGCTTAATTCTGCAGAAGACTAGACAAAGGCGAGTGATTTTTTTTTTT